>CAAKHD010034368.1:36480-56480 GCA_901007705.1 Fistularia tabacaria | reverse complement strand
CCAGTAGAACCTCGGCTTATGTATTGAATTTGTTGTTTGACTTATGATCATTATAATTCATCAACCAAATCATTTTTTCCCACTGGAATCAATGTAAATCCCATTGATCTGTTCTCCAGCACTACGTACTGGACTCTTTTGAAACTTTCCTATCGGTTTATTTGTGGCAAAAATACAGAAAAGATGTAAAGCTAACCTTAATTATTGCTGTGTTTCTGGTGTTCTTTCTTTTCTTGCCGGCACTTGTACTCGGCATTTCCTTCACTAAATCAGCAAAAGTTTAGCCTTCTCGCTAACGCTATCTCCAGCGAGCTGTCTTTCATGAATCTAAGCTAACAATTGCTTTGCTTCAATAGTGTAGCTTTAGCCACATCAGCCGTCTTTAGCGCATCTTTTTCCTTGAAGATAGTACAGACGGTTGTCTTAGCTGTGTCGTAGCGCTTGGCGAGAACAGACACACGAATGCTGCTCTCATGTTTAGCTATTATTTCGTTCTTCAGAGCGACTGACACTTTTAACTTCTTCCAAACACCACTATCACTGGCACTTTTAACTGATTTGGGAGCCGCAATGAGGGCGAACTAACTGAAAAAACACAAAAAAAGTGTTAGAACAGGAAAGGCACAACGACGAACGATGTAAACAACACGTTGTAGCACACACGACTGTCGCTACACTCCAACGCCACAACGTGGAAAGCCTGTGAGTCTGTTTGTTCGTGTTTGTGCACCACTGCTCGATTCAAAATCGATCAAAAACTCTGTTTGTGGGCCGACGTGTTCGGAATGGCGTCGGTAAGCCGAGGTTCTGCCGTATTCAGAAAGGCCACATTAGCCTACACCGGTAAGGTCAGGCGTAGTGCAGCCATTCGAGTTGTCATGGCGATCTCAGCTCCCTGCGGTCTCCCACACAGACTGCTAGGTAGCAGGTGCCATTAGCCAGTCACTCACTCGGCCGGCCTTGGCCATGTAACGCCGCAGGTAATCAGAGCTGACACCGAGGCGACGGTGCCTTCGCCGTCGCCGCGGCTCGCGGGGGCCGGGGATGGGTGGGTGGGTGTGGGTGCGGGGGGGCACAAGGACGTCCTGTGGTGTTGTTTACTCCTTGTAGCAGCGCCCGATCCCGCCGGCCTGCTTCTCCTCCTTCCACCCTTCCCTGGGGCTACAGAAAAAGGAGCAGCCTCGGTCTGGAGATGACTCAAAACTCTTGTTTACACATCGGAACCTGCTTGGCATCCAGAACACATTGGGAACACAGTCTTAGGAGCCGGGTGAGCTCATTTGCTCTCAAGGCAACTCGGTGAACTCGTGTGTCTTCACCCCCCGCCGGAGGACGACCAGTAATAACATGCTTCAGGTGCGTCCGCTGTCACCTCCCTTTAGCAGGAATGCGGCGCTGCAGGCGTGTTTGTGCCGCAGCTCCGCTGTTCTCCTGACGTCACGCCAAAACAATCTCTCCCAAATGTGTATAGGTTATGCCGATAATTTAACGCTTTGACGGATGAGATTTTATAAAACGCCCATCAAATGCAGGGATGTGAGTGATTTCCTGATGTGACCACAGGGTCTCGGCACTTTTTGGAGGGATTTTTTTCCCCCCCCCTCGTTTTCTGACATTTTACAGACCCTCCAGAGATTGATGTTGGAGATTTCAAACTCTCAAGGCTGTAAAAGATGTTAAATCTTTGACTTTGTGACCGAAGCTCCCCGGTGCTTGTACCTTACTGTCGACTGTCCCACGTTTGAATATTGACCCAGAACAAAAATCTGAATCAAAGAAACTTGATTTTTCCCCACCTTTTAAAGCACAAGCGGTAGCATAGCAACCCTAGAGCGGATCCCAAATCTATAAATATATAAAATAAGATAAAGTAAAATTGAAATAAGAGTTAAATATAAAATGAAAAATAAATGAATCTAAACTCCGATTTAATGTGAAAATGTCCGATACTTCTCATCATCTCCGTTCTCCTTATAATATGTATTTTTGTAATATGCTTTAGGCAATTTTATATTTGATATGAAAATTCCTGAGAAGTGAAACAAGAAAAACGAGTCGTGTTTAACGAATCGCCGAAGATGCCATACGCAAACGGCTTCCCGAGAGACCTCCTGGTAACTTATCGCCGGCTGAAAGTAAAGCCCCGAAGCGGCGGGTTAGTTAGGATAGCGATGGCGCAACAGTGTTGGACGCACACACACACACACACACACACACACAGTCACACAAGCAGTCACACACACACACACACACACACACACACACACACACACACACACACACACACACACACACAACTCCTCTGAGAGGTCAGGGCAGAGTAATCGTAGCTCTAATCAAACCACCACAACACAAAGCAGCGCTCGGAAATTTGGCAATGGAAAAAGGCCCGGAGTCAGAGCCAGCTCTTTGATGGCTTTCTTTTGAGTGGTAGTTAAAGGATATGGTCTCCTGTTTCCTGTGTTTGCTCCGTCTTGCTGTGTGTGTGTGTGTGATTGATGGCTCACTGATTGAGCAGCATGCTCCCATTCCCTCTCACAGCCAGCAATCTGTCCCCTGGCTGTCTGTAGCCAGCCTGCCCAGCGCCGGCTGTTAGACAAACATGAACACACACACAAACATACACACACACACACACACACATACACACACACTCCCTAAGTGCATTCTCTGGGAAATCACTGATCAAGCAGGTGTGAATCCTTCCCGTCTCCCGGTCACCCTGGAAAGAACGTCAGATTGATATCTTGCAGGATTTCCATTTTTTTTTTTTTTTTTTTCACGGTTAGGATATTATTGTATCATCTCTAACGCGCGACAAAGGGGTCTTTGTGTCACCGTCCGCTCGGAATCGGGTGAAGCTAAAACAAGATACACAAGTTTCCTCTGTTTAGCAGGCATGGTGATGTGCGTCTGAACCACTTCCAGATGCAGTTGCAGCAGTGAGCAGTAAATATAGCCTTGGGCCTTCCATTTGTTAAAGTTTATGATGTGCAATTTGGCAGCTTTCAGACCAATAATAGTTAACAAGACATTTATGAAATAACTCAGACAAATTATTGCATCTGGGGACAGCGGCGATACAGTAGTTCCCCCGGCAGATATAGAATTTGTTTCGTCCGCAGGTTCCCACAGGAATGCCGGGGAAACACAACGGATCTCCTTAGCGTGAAAAAAAAATAAATGAAACGACGTAAAGCGATCTGTTTGTAGAATCCGCCGGGCGGCGAGGAGCCGATGCGAGGGGGGGACGATAAGTCCAGCTGTAAACGAGAAGGAGGTCAGACTGTGAGAACGATCGCTCGGCGTGTTTGTGCAACAGGGGTCGAGCAAAGTGCGCGCTCGTATGTCCTTTCCGTTTCTGTTTGTCTTGGTTCGGGCCTGACGCCGCTTATCGGCGCGAGAAGATTAAAAAAAAAAAAGAAGAAGAAGTTGAGACTCGCGATGGTGTGCACGCGACGCGCCGTCCGTGGAGGCCCCCTGTCGGCGAGCCACGGCCCCCCCCCCGCGGGCGCAGCCCGGATCCGTTGGTTTGTGTGAGGTCTGCGGCGACGGGAAGACAAAGGCATATTTTTCAGAGCAGGGTAGAGGGTTGGGGAGGGGGCAAAGTGGGCCGTAGTGTTGCGCGGCCCCCGTCTATGTCCCAACTGAAGGGGAAAGTTGTCTGTGGCCCCGGAGAGGAGAGCGAGAGGAGGAGGGATATTGCCCACTGTGTTCAAACTGTGTCTTTATGTCTCCCCTGACTGTGAGTGTGCCACGGCATTTCACAATGGAGGCCATTGTTTGTTTGGGTGGGTGGGGGGGAGAAAAAGCGTGGGTATTTTGTTTCAGTCATTTCTGGAAGTCTTATGTTTGACACGGTGGGGGCTTAGCACTTCCTGCGGTCGGAGGGCTCGCTCGCTCTCAATGCCCGTTTCTCTGCCTCCTCCTTCGGCATCTGTCCCGCCCTGCCTTCTGGTGTCATCTCTCCAAGGCTCTCATTGAATGTACGTTCACAATCCGCGCAGTTTATTTATTTATTTATTTGATTTTATTCCCGGGTTCACGCTGGGAGAAGCCGGAGGGGGAAGGATAGAAGAGGTATTGTGCTCCGCCGTGCAGGCCTGGGTTGAATTTGAAGGTCCGCGCAACATCCTCCCCGACGCCGGCCCCTCCGGTTCCTTCCGGTACCCCGATGACATTTCACCTCTCCGTACTGACTCCCTCTTAATCCGACTAAGAGCTAATCTCCCGCGGATCCCCGGTCTGAATGCTGCATCTGTCGCGCACCAAAGGGTGATCCGACCGGCCGGGGTCAACCGACCGTCCGCGCCACACCTGCGGCCCTCGTCACAAGAGACGATCCCGCCGCAAAAAAAACAACAAAACGGGACTCGTAATTCGGATTTGTCGCGTCTGTTTTCCCCAGTGCTCGATTGCCAGAGACACGTCGGCATGTTTGTGAAGCCGGGCCCCGGGTCTGCCAGGAAAAAAACGTCAAGTCTAGCCGTTCGACGACGCCACGTAACGAAGCGTGACACGCCAATCAAACCCGGCGTTAATTAAGAAATATTTGCCCGAGTCAAAACCTGTTCATATTTGCGCGGGTTCAGAGCTGCCCGTGTTGTTTTTTGTTTTTGCTCTTCATGTGCAAACAGACCACACACTGACCTGTTGAAGACCACACGGCGGACATCAGTGCTAACTAATTGTGATGTGGTGTTGGGAGGGTGGTACGAAACGGGGTCTTTGAAAGGTCTGTAGCCTTGCGTGCCCGCGTGTGCGTATGTGTGTGTGCGGTTATAACACACGGCGTGTAGTTTCTTCAGAAAATTAGAAAAAAAAAAATCCCTGCGCACCTTCACCGAGGGGAAGAGTGTTCAGTCAAGCTTCTGTACTCGACATGCTTTTATAGTTTCTTCAGTTCTTCTTTTATTCCGTTCCTCCTTCTCCTCCCCTCCTCCTGAATAAGGGTGGCCATGTGAGCCGCTGAGGTCCCTAAAAGGGGCAAATGGAGCGAAGTGTTTATGTGTGTGTGATAGAGAGAGAGCGAGAGAGAGAGAGAGAGAGAGAGAGAGAGAGAGAGAGAGAGGAGGATGAAGAACTGAACTCTCCGCCCCCTCAAATGAGGAGGTGAAAAATGGGGCTAGAACTATGATGTCACCAGCGGCCAATGGGAAGTGCGGGCTGGGGGACTGTTTAAGGCCTGTCAGCTGTCCCGCTCCGTCCGCACCAACTTCCCTCTGCTGCTTTCGGTGCACCGTGGAGGGGGTGGGGGGGCTTCAACCGCTCCCCGCTTGTCCTCGGGCCGTCGACCTCGCCCCCCCCCTCACCGGCATCCTGTTTTTTTTGGTTTTTTTTGCAGCTTACCCTTTCCACTCGATAGCAAGATACCGTGGCGGATTTTCTTTTTTTTTTTTTGGTCCCCCCCCCCCTCCAACCTGAAACCGTGACGCTAAACTAAATATGGCAGAGATTAGATTGGGTGGGTGGGGTCGGTCAGGGGCCGCGTTTTCCACACCGCTGTATCACGAGTGCGCCGTGCGTCTCGAGAGCCGAAGCGAGGGGGGGGGGGGGTCTTGCGTCAAGGGCGAAATCTGATTAACGCGGCGACTTGTGTTTAACCAGTGAGCTTATGGCTTTGTGCGTGAAACTTACGGAAGGTGATGTAACAACCCCTCCCCTCCCCTCCCCATATCCCCTGAGTTTCGTTTGTTTTTTAAAAAAAAAACAAAAAACCCTTTAACTGCGCGGGCCTTAAGCGCGCTGCCATATATGGTGCCGTTGTTGCCCAATTATTAATGAGGCCGAGCGTTTACAAAGACATTTTTACAGCTCCGCCATGGCTCGTTATTGCAATTACGCTTTTAGTTCTCGCTCCGCAACCTACAACACCTAGGTCACCTCCAACCACTTGTAATGAAAGACGCTCGACTTTTGTATTCACGGCGTGCCAAGTATGAAAAGGGTGACGTGACTAACCCGGAGCGTGTTCCCGTGCTGCCAGATAGTCCCCATTATTAGTTTTCTGTGGCTTCATCGCCCCGCGAACACCGCGGTCAGCGGTAATTTCTCTCAATGCTGCTCGCTTGTCGAGAAAGTACCTGCGCGCCACATGTGCAGGAAAAGGAAAGGCAACGAAAGATTTCCTAGCTGACTGGATCGATACAATGCCCTTTTTCCTTCAGCCCCATCTGGGAATGTGCATCCGATCAGGCTGTTACTCTTAAAAGGACTGGCCTGGAGTCTCGGGAAGGTTCTCGAGTCAGAGAGAATACTCTCGGTGTCCCGTCGTGGCAGATGTGAACTCGAGGCTCAGTGTCCCCGCTGAACCTGAACCTGCAGCTTTTCTCTCTCTTTTTTTTTTTTTATAAATGTAAAAAAAATCACAAAAAGCATAAAAAAAAGAAAGAAATTAAGTAAAGGGAAGAGAAAACCGCCCCCGAATCCAGATGTCATTTGAAGTGGCTAATGGGACTTTACAGAACGTCAGGCTCCACCGAGGTGGCAGACAGTGAGGCAAATGTCCTCAAGAGATGAGGGGTGCGCGCCAGAGAGACAGGCTTAGCGAAAGCATTTCGCCGCAGTCTGCGCGCCCGTGCCAGCAAGCAGCCACTGTCATCTGAGCGACCAGGAAATTTCAGACTGCAGCACGAGCTATCATGACATGATATACGGTCGATGACATGGCCCGACACGATTCCCCCTTGTACACACACACACGCACGCTCGCTCGTTCGCACGAGGAAAAGGCCGCGCCGCCGTCCGTGCACGGATGAGGCTCGGTCGAACCCAACTTCGGGATCTTCGGTCCCGTCAGTCGACTAGTGGCCCCCCCCCCGCGGGCGTTCCTGCGCGCCGAAAAGTGAACGCGCACTCGTCCCCCCCGTCAGGTACCCGGCCTGAGCGGGATTAGGGCGCCTCCACGAAGCCGACGCGAAAACGAAGACGCGTTATTTTGAATATAGATTTCGCACCAGGGACAAGAATGTATGCCGGACAATGTGCCAGGGCGAAGTCTGGGCACAGTGCTCACCGCAAAAGCTACAGATGGTCATCTACAGAAATAGGACTTGGCGTCAGCAGCTCTACTATTCTGACACGATGATGATGATGATGATAGACTGAACCCGGTTTGGGCTCGGAGTAGAAATATGACACTGCAGATTGATGCTTGCTTTTCGCCGGTACAGTGATGCGGGAAACGCTGTATACCGTACTTTGAGGACCATAAGGCGCTCCGATTTATGAGGCGCAATATCGATGAACGAGTCTATTTTCATGGATACGGCGCACCGCGTTATAAGGCGCATGATGAAACATACGGTTTATAAGGCGAAACAAAACAGTCCGTTTAGTCGAACTTTATTGCTTGCTTCCTCCACTTCTGTCCCATTGATTCAATAATGTTTCTTCTTTCGCAGCTGCTCTATTTTCATGACTGATAGCCTTGAGTTTGCACGTCATAAGCGTGTCTCTGGCGCCATTTTTGGGGGTCCCCATACGCGCAAATGTACAGTAGTATTATGTCGAAGGACAGTACGTACCGGTATTACAAAAAGTGGCAGGGGTAAGCATACTACGTGCTGTTCTCTGATTGGTTTATCTGATGCTGTCTGACGTTGCAACCTATATTCGACCAAAGCCCGACTTGAATACAACGTCCCCGTGTCAGGTGGGAATGGTCCGACAATCAAGCGGTCGCAGACAGATTTTTTGAGCGCAGCGTACCACATAAAATTGGACGATTTTTTGAGAAAATGTGAGGACTTTAAGTGCGCCTTAAAGTGCAAAAAATATGGTACGTTTAGGTGTTCAGTTCGTGCGGTGGAGTGGAACAGCGTGCAGCAGTGCGGCCGGAGACAGGTGGGCACACGGTGCCAGCGGCCGGGCCTCTCCTTGTTTATTTCACATGTGCAGACTCTTGTTTTCTGAACTGCGTGCGATGGAAAGCACGCAAGCTACGTAGAAGGACTTGGTGATTATGTTCTTCCAGCGCATTCTGTGGAGTTAGCGGTTGATGTGAAGGCCCTTCTACGAGGCGTTGACCTCCATGCAATGAACGGAAATTTTTTTAAAGCGCTGCTGCGAGATCTGTCGGTTTTTAACCGCGCGTGTACCGGAAAAAAAACCGTCTCGTCCGCGGATGATCTGGAGGAATAATCGAGGAGGAAGCGGTGGGAGGCCGGGTGGAGATCGATCGCTATAGTAACCCTGATGAGAGGGACACCGGCGCGTGTTTTTTGATTTTTGAAGTTTGTGGAGAATCCCAACGGCATAGGGCCCGACCGGAAAGACACAGCGAATCAAGGAAAGGTGTTTTTTTGTTTTTTTTTTGAAGCAAGAAAGTTCCCTGGTGAGGAGGGGGGTGGGGGGTGGGGGGGTGGGGGGGTCTGAGTTTGGATGTTCGCCCCGTGTCTGCGTGGGTTTCCGTTCTCCATGTTCTCTCTCACTGTCCAAAAACAGAGAGACAGCGAATGGTGGCGTGTGTTCATACAATATGAAATGTAAATGAGGGAATGAATGGTTGCATGTCTATGTATGGACAAATGAGAGCGAATGGTTGCATGTCTCTACATGACCTGTGAATGGTTGCATGTCTCTATGCGACGTTAATGTTTGTGTGTCTCTATATGACATGTGAATGAGGGAGTGTGTGGTTGCATGTCTCCATAGGACGTGTGAATGATGAGGATGATGAATGAATGAATTCATGATTTGATGTCTGCATAATTGTGGACTTAGGAAGCGAGAATCGGTTCCTAATGATTTACTTACGAAGAGAGTTCGATACGAGTTTAAAACTTAAAACACACTCGCTGCGCCTTCATGATGCCAGGGAGTGTTTCTGTCGGACTGAAAATAAAAAAAAAATAGACACATAATTCAGACTCCACTTGATGTTGTTTGTCGTGTTTCCCCGCTGGCTTTCTTACTGTTTTCGCCGTCGCATAAATAACAGTATCCTGCCGTCGCGGTCCAAATCAGTGGATGTTTGGTTGATTGGGTTCATGATTAGATACACGTTTCCTCTCGAACAGATGTAGCTGGGGGGATAATCCGATCCTTCAAGGTGGCCCGGGACGTGCTGTTTACGCTCCTCAAAGAATTTCGTCCACGTGCGGCGCAGACCAGCTCGGAAAAAAAAGCGTCCCGGACCTCGAGCGAGTCACGGGGAACCTTCAAACCGGGCGCGATTTTAACGCCAGGTGTAAAACAGGACCGAACTGGCCGAGATAGCAGAACAACTCACCAACCCGGTTCGCCGGCTGCACGCCGCCGGGAAGCGCGCTGTATCTAATGAAAGAGATCTGGGAAGTCGGCTATTTTTATTTGCATCTTTTAGTGAGGGGAAACACCTTTAGATTCTGTTGAGAGGGGGAAACAAAAAGGGTTAGAGTTCACCCCTCGAGTCGTCTGAGCACCTGGCTGTATCGCGTGACCGGAATGATAATGTCAGATCGCATCTTATCCATACTGATGCTCCTCTTTTCCCTCAAATACTGAGATCAGCATGAGAAATTAAGCGCAGCAGGTGAATCGGGGAATGCGGTATTTACAGTGTGGCAAAAATAGAACTTTGACTGCGAAATGGAGAGAAATACAAAGAGGGGAGGAGGTGGGCGGGATGGGGGGGTCAGGACTGTAAAAATCTTCAGGAGCCAGTTTCCCGATGCACCGTGGAGGATTGCATCGGAGGCCCGCCGTCTTTTTTTTTTTTTTGGGATCCAATCACGGCTCCTCGGTGGCGTCTATCCGGGAATGAGCTGGGACTCTGGGAATTTCTGACCCACGAGAAGTCAGGTCTGCTGGGATCCCCGTGCGACCCAGATCGGGGTTATGGGTTTGACCTAGCATTTTAAGATTCTATGTGCGTTTTCTCCTTTTTTTTTTTTTTTTTTTTTTTTTTGGCAAATGACCTGAATACGCTGGAGCAGTTGAAAAGTCAGCCTTTCTTTCAATGCAGCTGCCAATTACGCTTCACTTTAATATAAGGGGCTTACATTCCCCCTTATGTAACTCTCTTGTGCTTCAGAAATATGCCATAAATAACCAAGTATTCATTTTCGTCGTGTATGTTACCGTGTTCTTCTGGCAGGTGACGCCGCGTACCTGCGTCCCGTTAGCGAACGCGGCGGTCGTCAACAACAACAACAACAACAACAACAACAACAACAACAACAGCGGCAGCTGCGCTGGGGCCGAGGCCTGAGGGTAGAAGGAAGGGGCGTGTGTGCGTGTTGTTGTGACTGAAGCGAGTGAGGGGAAATGCCACGCATGCCTGAACACACAGACCAGCGCATAGTTGTGTGGAAAATACATTGCTGGTCTTTAGTGGTCACGGGAGTGGAAGAGACCCAGAAACGCTGGGACGGCGAGGAATGGGCTCACACGCACCTTTGTGCTGGACTGAAGAGAGATTTAGCCGAACTGTCCTGAGCCAGCTGTCTGCACGAGAAAATCACGTCATGACTCTGTGCCCCCCCCGCCCCCCCCCCTCCCTCCCCTGCAGTGAAAACCCTCTGATCAGCAGAACCGTCGATCTTGCAGAACACAGAGGTGGAAAAAAACAACTTTAGATTACGATCGGTCCGTCCTGGCACCGGAGAGTGTATCGCTGCCGGTGCAAGACACCAGTGGAATCTCTGATGTGGTTTTGTCTTTGGCCGTGAGCGCAGGAAGCATCCTCTCCCTGGCCGTCTGGGCCGATGCGGTTTAAACAAGTGTCTGGAGTGATCCACCGGGGGCTCCCGGGGAGGATCGGATTGCCGGATGAGGATGTGGCCTGATAGAGCTCGGGGAGTTTGGGGGTCGGGCCTGCGATCGAGTGCGGCGGCGGCCCCTGATAGGACTGCCGTCTGCTACTGTATTCCGGCACCGCTACCTTACCGTCTGCCTCTGCTCGGCTCTGGTAACCTGAGCTCGGCGGCCCTGAACGGCAGCGTGGGAGGCGGTGCAGCGGGTCACGCTTTGCTAAATGCAGGGGACGAGGTGCTAGATTTCAGCATTTTCCCCCCAGATAGAGATAAGGCTTTTCTATTACAAACAAGAAACAAGGATAGTCATTTGCTTTCACGTAAAACGGCATGAAAATTTGATACAAAAAGTCACTGTTAAAGCACTAAAATACCCTTTAAAATCAGGTATAAGATCTTTTTTAATCCGAAAAAAAACACCAGAACAATTTCGTGCGTGTCTCCTCAGCAGATCGCCGGAGCTGTTTTGCAGGAGTCGTTTCCCTCTGCCGTGTGTAGCGAGCCGCGTCCGTCCAGGTTTCCTTTAAATTATGGTTTCACTGAATCTGAGGAAAAGCCATACTTAATCACTATGGTTACAACGCCCCCCTCCTATCGCCTGCTCAAGAGAGGACTTGTTTACCATCCTCGCTCCAGACTCAATAACATGTCAATCATCGGGATTAGAACCTCCCCTGCCCGCCTGCCATTGGTCCGTGGGATAGCTCTTGGTTTAACCCCCACCCGCCTGTGCCCCCGCCGCCCTCCTCCCTGCGGTCCCTCCCCGCTGAGAATAATGAATGATTTCCCAACTGCCTGTCATGGTTCCCACTTACCTCCAATGACACACGGGAAATACACAAAATGTTGTTGCTTTTTAAAAAATTTTTTTTTTATTATTGTGCCTCGATTTACATAAATCACGTGCTCGGCTCATGCAGGAGACGTGCGATCGCTTTGCAGAGGTTTTTTTTTTTTTTTTTTTTTTGTATTTTACTCCGTATTTCTGGGGCAGCGGTGGCATGCCGGCGCTAAACATGTCAGCAGTCCTCCCAGTGTAAACACCGTAGTAGTCGACTTCCGTAGCCGGCTCTCTAGCAAACAGGACATGACTTGCATTTGGATGAGAAAGCATTGCTGCACTGGAATCATCTTCCTCACAGGCATTCAGTAAAGCGAGGCATCTGTTCATACGCTGAATCCTCTCATCCGCCCTCCAACACACATGCACGCACACACACACACACACACACACACACACACACACACACACACACACACAGACAAACACACACACACAGCATTTACGGGAAGACATTGTTCAAGTCTTTCCAGCTTTTTTTTCTTTCTCTTTTATCAGATTAAAGCTGTTTTTTTTTTTTTTTTCGGTTGTTGTTGATGTGAACTGTGGGTAGAGCGAAGGCGCAGGGCACGGTTTAAGTGCTCAGTGTCACATGACCCCCGCCCCATCCCCTTGCACGCTCCGCTTTTAGAAAAAAAAAAAAAAAAAAAAAGGAAAAAAAAAAGCAAGGGCAGCCCAAGGAAGGAATAGATTTGACGCCCGTGCTGCTCTGCTGCAGGCTCGCATCTGTTTCCGTCTGAATATGACACTTACATTGTTGCCCCCCCCCACCAACAACAACACCAGCACCACCACCGAACCCCCCCCTTCATGCTCCTTTCTCATCGCCGCGCGTCGTTATTCCGGCGTGATGGCGTTTGCAGCTCGACCGGCCCGCTCTTCTCAAGTTTCGGTGTTGTTGTTGCAGCGGAACAAGGGATTAACATTCTCCCCTTGAATCCTCTGCAGCTGGGAACATTCTGCAGATTCTTCACATATTCTAGTGACTGGATGATACCTTTAGAGCAAAAAAAAACAAAAAACAAACAAACACAGCGCACAGTGTCTTGTCTCCCGACCTATTAGTGAAGCCTTCCCCCTCTCAACCCCGTGGCTGTCATGGCCGTCGTAGGGATGCGGCAGGCGCCGGGAAGGAAACCCTCCGTTCTGTCGTGGCTCTGGTGACCGGCAGCGGGGCGCGAGATGTTCCGCTACCATGACCCACGTCCAAAATATCCCAGTGTTGTGCCATTCTTTATTTTTTTGGGGCATTATTGTGAAACAGGGGGGGCCAAACTCAAAGTGCAGACGCTCCAGATCTCAATGGAAAATCCTCTCAAGGAAGCATGATGAGCGGAGGAGCCTCCCGTTAGGTGGTTCCTCTCCTCCTCCGAAGCAGTGGAAGCCCCGAAATGCTCCGAATAGCTGCGCATAGAGAGCAACATCGTGGAAATAGGGCCGCATTAGGAGCATCTATAAATAGAGAATTGTATCCTTGATACCACGGGTTGTTTGGTCACACAGTGAAACCGGGTCGACTTGTATGGATTTAAAGCAGCGACTGCCCTCCCAACACACACACTTTCTTCTGATGGAAGGTATGCATGTTTGGAATTTCTCTTCATTGAGGAATCTGTTAAAATGATGTGGAAGAAAGGAACCTCCTCCAATAAAGGCTCATTAGAGTTTGCTTTGGCTGCCCCCTTTTGGTAGGATTCCAAGAAAATGGAGCTTTGCTGGTGTTTCTTTTTTGAATTCCCTCTCTCTCTCTTCTTTCTCCTCCCTCTGCAAGTGCGCAACGCCGATCGGGTTGCTGTAAACGCACTTAAGTCAGCAGTATTTTTCCAATCAAATCGTAGCTGTGGTACAAGAACCTGTGCCACGGCCCTTTTTTCGTTTTTCGCTGTCGTTTTGAAAAAAAAAAAAAAAATCCACGCCATTTGTGTTGGTACGAGTCCAGAGTACTTAGATACAGCATTTTGAGAAATTGCTGCAAATGTAGTTACCTGGCAGCGCGAGGCGGGCTCATGTGGCACACGTGTAGCACGAAGACGTATAGTTAAATACACTACTTACTCACGCCATCGCAAAAATAGACTCACACAGAGACCGTTGTAAAGCCTCCAAGTCTTTCTTATGAGGAAACAATTATTATAATTTACGGAGGAATTGCAGGACATTGAACAATAAAGATATTGTATCAGGCCGACTACGGTCAGAGATGTTTTCTTTTTTCACCGTATCCTGAATGAATTTTCCAAACAGACCGTTTCACCTCTTCTGCACTATTAGATCTGAGCGGACGGGAGAAAAAAATGGCAAGTGCGGGGAACCTGTCAGCAAGAGGGAACGCCGCTTTCCTTCCACACCCCGGCCGGCTCCTCCTCACTCGCCAGGCCAAACTGGAAATCGGCGTTTTGCAGGACGGCTTATTAACCTGCAACACGAAATATTCATCGGCAGATTAGCTCGGCGTCCGGGTTCGTTCATTCATTTAATTAATTTAGACGCAAACCGAACGAAACAAGGGGCCCTTTTCTTCTCCCTGCGCAAATACATACCGGCATGGGTGTGCACGCATGTCACGCTCACGTGCATATTCATTTTTTCTGTGACGGATATTTTGACGCGGTGGACATATCTTAGATAATGACACTGAAACGAGAAGGAAGTAATATGGGCGGTATCTCAGTCGTGAAATGATAGCAACACGCCATTAGAGGTGTCAGTGTACATTTATCAGTTCGTGAGCGATCTCGCATGTGTGCTTGTGCGTGTGTGTGCGTGTGCGCGCTTGTGTGTGTGTGTGTGTGTGTGCGTGCACACGTTTGCATCCCTCTCTAGGAGGCGGTTGCCACGGATGCTGAATTGCCATCCCTCTTATTTCTATTCAGCTCTTTTTTTTTTTTTCAGTGCAGCTTTATCACCCCTGTGGGGAAATTTGTCTTCCTGCATTATGACAATAAAATACACTTTGGCGCCCCCCCCCCCCAAAAAAAACAAAACAAATCGGTTTAGAGGTTAAACGGATGAAAATAAAAGCTTCGAAAACCCAATCGGCAGGTCCGCATGCCACTGGCGTGTTTTTATCCGAAACTAGGACTCTCAGGACCAGTTGGCGGCTGATTTACATTGATTTATTTTTTTTTCCCGACGTGCCCCGGCATAACAGCAATACGGTTTTGAACATTAAATAAAAAGACGAAACGGTTTTCCATCTTCATCTGAGACACCGATAATAAAGTCCGAGACGGATAAACTCGTTGCCCAAGAGGCACCGATCGCATTTCCCCACGTCTTATCACTCTAAGTCTTCCCATATTGCGTTGTCTTTGGAAAGACCTATTCCCCGGAGATGGAGGCAGATACATTTACGCTCTTTTTTAGCAATCTCGAAAAGATAAATCTGCCAAGCACAGTAACAAAATCGAGCGCAGAGCGCAATGTGTTATTGATAACACGTTGCCATGAGCCGGGTTCCTCTCTGATGTTCGGCAAACAATAGGAATCTTCTATTAGTCATCTTGCTCTCGCTCATTTAAAACACACACAAAGGCAATAAATCTAGCCGTGTTTCTTTTTTTTCTTCCACGGGCCACGGAGAGACTGTGGCGGTAATGGGAGGGAAAAGGTTTTATTGTATTTCAGATTATTAATTCAACGCGGGTGAATTTCTTGAGCGCTAGTTTTAAAAAGAAGCGATGAGTTTATTTGTTTATCAGCGCGCTGGCGGAAAAACCAAAGTGGCAATATTTGCGCAATGACATCAGCTGCGCTTTTAACTGAGAAATCCACCGTCGTGTCATTTCTATGAGCCGCACTGGAACACAAGTTGCTTTGTGGAGGTGCTTTCCAGCTCTGGTTTGTTTTTTATTTATTTTTTAATTTTTGGGGGGTTTTTCTGGACCCACAGGATTCCTGTGAGAATCCCGTGGGATCAGTCAATGGGATGCGTTAATCTCCCAGGACTGGGGTTGGTTTTTATTTATTTTTTTATTTTTTTGTTGTTTTTTTTTTAAATTCCATCCCTGGTATGGGATGGTGAGCAAAGTGAAAATCCACACTGACTTGGGAGTTTGCAAGGTTTACGTGGGATGTCCGTTTTCATGGCCTTCAGTATCGTGAAAAATGTACTTTCGCCCATAACCAGACCATTCTGTTGTTAACAGTGCGCATTTATATTCCTCCTTTTTTTCCTACTTTAATTTTGTTATTTCTCAGTGTTGTCAAATTATTCGCTGACTTTTTTTTTCTAGTTTTTTTTTTTTTTACCCATTTTCTGCTGTAATTAAAGAATCGAAATTATCCTCCCTCCCAATGCGGGAGTTTTGAAAGTTCCCTTAGCGTCGCATACCGGTGCACCTTTTTCGCCAATTTTTCGACAAACTGGGAGCTTCATTTTTAAACACACCTGGAGAAGCACCTACTTTCGGGTACAAAATACAAACTCAGCTTTTTTATTTAGGTTAGGTTTAGATAAAGATACCGATGTTAATGTAGACATGATGCTCCAGGTTTGTCACAAAATGACGAAAAGGGGGGTGTCTGATGCTTCGGTATGTGAACTTTCACGTTTGGTCGGACAGTTGGGGGTGAGAGAGGATGTATTCACAGAACAAGCTCAAGGAACAGACTTGATCCATTTGTATATGGATTGCCTAAAATGAATGCGCAAATAACCCCTTGTTTTTCAGACGTCTTCCCCGCTGCAGCTGTCTCCTATCACCCCCATTCGAAATGTTTGTTTTTTTTTCTTATTTCGAATTTGCAATTTTGGCTTCATCGGTATCTGTTTCCCGCCCGTCTGACCCTTATCGTCCTCGGTTTTGTTGCAACACTCGTCCAGCTGTGCGGACTGTTTACGACAACCCATGGCTGACCTCCCTCCTCCCTCTCCCCCCAATCTTTCTCTGTCTCGTCCAGTTTGTCCCGAAAACTGCAGGCACGCTTGTACCGACAAAGGGGAGTGTTGCCATAGCCAGTGCCTGGGCAGCTGCACGGAGCCCGACAATGAAATGGCCTGCTCCGCCTGCCTCCACTACTACCACGAGGGTCGCTGCGTTCCCGACTGCCCCCCTGGTACCTACAAGTTCGAAGGCTGGCGCTGCATCACCATGGACTTGTGCTCCCAAGTGCACCTCCCCGGCGATGGTCACTTTGTCATCCACGGCGGAGAATGTATGATCGACTGCCCCTCCGGCTTCACACGTAATGAGACTAACCGGTAAGGATGTGCCCTTCACGTCGAATAAAAGCTCGCTCCCGAATCGCGGAAGCCGTGACAGACGACACACTGCATTTAGGGAGGCGTATAAGGAAGGGCTCCCAAAAAAATGAACACTTTCTTTTTAAGTCACTTGAGATATTGAGCACGGTTTAAGTACGCTTATTTAATGCTCTTCTCTGTGTCTGACTGAAGCGGGGTCATGAAGTTACGTTTTTATTGGATCATAACCTTATCTTTCTCTAGCAGAGGCGTTCACGGGCTTTTTCCATCCACATCCGCGCTGTTCCTCCGTAGTATTCGCAGACACTGAAGGCACCTCGTGTCCTGTTGTGTACTATTGAATAATTCATCCATTTGCATAAAGCAGCCTTGAGCTGAACTTCCCCTGACCCAGTCCTTCGCATGTTCCTTTCTTAAAGCAGCTCCCGCAAACTGCGAGTGCTTCAGGCCGTGCTCACGTCGGACTATAAATGATTCAAGTTCAGACTTTGCGCTGACAGATGCTCACGAGGGGTTTGGAGAACGGATTTTGGAAATTGATGCAAAAATGTATTGACAAGCACTTTGAAATTTAGCGCCATTGAAACTGGTTTGTCAGAAGATTTTGTTTGAGTTTTGAAAATTAGCCATTGGACCATTCAAAAGACTAATTCCTGGCATAAGTCCGGAGCACACTCCTTAAAATAATTTGCATGAACCCAACATTCTCTCCATGAACAAGCACTTTGGCAATCGTGGCGAGGAAAAACTGCCCTTTGAGCTGAATATGGGCGGCCGTCTGTCTCGACCGGATGGGGTAGAAAAGCAAGAGTGTGAAAAAGACAGGATCGGTTGCAACGAAATGCTCATAACTAGCAAGCTGCGCTTCCTTAAAACTCTTTCCTCAACATTTCATTCCCGGGGAAAAAGATGTAACATTAATCCTGGATCTACATCCACCCCAGTGGGAAATCTTATTGAAAATAAGATGAGCCGTGAACAGTTTTGTGCCCGGTTTGCTTAACTTACCGTCCCGCTGTAACCGCACTCAGCAATTGGAAACACCAGAAAACGTTGCAGTACGCATGCTAGCCAGTAGTTGGCGGTGTGTTTTTGTGATGGACTAAATCATGCCCACCAGGAGAGACACTTCATGGTTCCAACAAACGTTGGTACTGAAGCCAGTGTAATCATCAACAAGGGCAAAAAATTGAGTCTCTTTATTGACCGACGATGAAGTGAACTGCGTGGCAGGTAAATCACAAGAGAATTTAGACCGCTAGTCAAGCCAGTCAAAGTAATTTGGAGCACCCTTGCGTTGGCCATTGTTGTCCACATGGCAATTGGCTTCAACCTTAGTGCTCATGCCCGTTGTCAAAGTGTTTTCCCCGTCTCCACGGAGACATTTTGTGATCCTTCTACTCCGGAGCCCAATTCTGTACTGTTGCGCTTTTACCCGTCTGTCATCGTAAACTAAACAAACCCCCCGCCCTACCCCAAAACTCCCAATTTTCAGGATACGTGGCATTAAATGGGGATGAAAACATCTTTTCCCCTCATTTTTGACTCATCGGTTTAATATCTTTCCGTGCCCACTGTGAGGTTAAATATTGTGAATCACCTTCCCACACAGCGGTCCCCATTGTGAATGCCGAGCGTCTATCTTGCGAGGAATTTGTATCCCTTGGAATGCTTTGCGAGCAAAGGAGTGGACAAATGTCCGCGGGGTGGGCTGGAAATGTTACCAGCCGATATTTCCCTCCCCGTCTCCTCCCGCGCCTTAACACCATCCCTCCGACGCTTCACAGAATGTTATGCAGCGCCTGCAACGGCCTGTGCGATAAGATCTGCTCGTCCCCCACCATCGACTCGGTGGATACTGCTCAGTCCCTGAAGGACTGCACCGTCATCGCAGGCAACCTGGACATCAACATCCGCCAAGGAAGTGAGTGGAGGCGCTGCTTTCGACACACACACACACACACACACACACACACACACAAGGAAAGAAAGAAATCAACGGCGTGCTAACAGAAATTTTGACGGAGCTACGGTCGCAACTGAGCAGGTCGTTTTACGCCCAGGATGTCACCACGCAGATCAGTCAGTCATAGAAAATCAATATGGCTGACAGTGCACTGGAAGAAGTGTCAGAAACTGACTCCGCCGTGCACGTCGGCCCACGCACGGTGGAAAACGGGGCGTAGGCTGATTCCCAACAACGAAGATCAGCATTTATCAATAGCCTTGGACGGAGACGGAGAGTTTTTAGCACGTCGGTTCTGAATATCCTTCTTCTTCAACGCCGAGGTCAGCCAGACAGCCATCTTTGTTTGACATCGTTTTGATTTAAAGTGGTGAGGTTACGTGAAATCTTCTGAAGAAAAACATGGAAAAAATTGATAGTAATTCGCTGGAATTCAATAAATTTACCTGTCCAATCTCATTTTGTGATTTAAGATTTTCTGTGATTTGAAATTTTCATCCTATCCATTTTTAACGTTTTTGTTTACCTTTTTGAAATGCCGTCGTTATGGCGACGTGCTTTTCCTGTACTGTGCTGACAGATAACTTTGCCACCAGTGAGCGTAGCGCGGCGAACGCGTCTTCGAGCGCCAAAGATATACTGTGCTTCTAGGTTTAAACCAGGGGCCGTGAGGAATCTGGGCCGAGAATAAATTGGGACGTGATGTTCAAATTTTAAGGTTCTACTCATTTTCAAGCTGGCATCGACGCTGAACACTGATCATACTTAACTCCAGAATCGCTGACTTTCGAATGTCATAAGATAATTTTAGCGTGCGGATCTGCTCTGGTTTCTGCGTCACGTGGATAAATGAGGACCATTGTGATGGAGCGCAAGAGTGTTGGGATGTGCAGGGAAGACCGCAAATTCGACTTTACATTCGCTCGCCACGCTCTTGATTAATGCGCCACATTTTCTGTAATGCTTTTCCGGGACTCAGCTGATTGTCTGGCTCACACACTCATCTCCACATATGATAAAGCTTACACACAATATCGCTGAACAGAATGGGTTTCATAGTCGCAGCAGTCCCAGGGGAGTTCTTAATGTGGCTTTTAAATGCTGTGTGTGTGTGTGTGTGTGTGTGTGTGTGTGTGTGTGTGTGTGTGTGTGTGTGGGTGGGCGGGTGTGGGTGTGTGTGGGGGTGGAGGGGTGCGCGCGGCGGGGGGCTGCCGGGGGCTGGGAAGCGCGGAGGGGAGGGGGGGCGGGGGG
>CAAKHD010034278.1:451112-512813 GCA_901007705.1 Fistularia tabacaria | reverse complement strand
CTTTGTTTTGCCTTTGCGACCTTTATCTTTACCTCACGCTGCATCTTCTTGTACTCCTGTCTGTTCTCTTCAGTCCTCTCAGTGTCCCACTTCTTCTTTGCTAACTGCTTTTTCTGGATACATTCTTTCACTTTCCCATTCCACCACCAGCTCTCCTTATCTACTTTCCTTCCAGACGACACACCAAGTACTCTCCTACCTGTCTCATTAGCTAATCACATTAGCTGTAGTTGTCCAGTCATCTTGAAGCTCTCCCTGACCACCCAGAGCCTTTCTCATCTCCTCCCTGAAAACCATACAGCACTCCTCCCCTTTCAGCTTCCACCATTTTGTCCTCTGCTCTACCCTTGTCCTCTTCATCTTCCTTGTCACCAGAGTCATCCTACAAACCACTATCCTATGCTGTCTGGCTACACTCTCACCTACCACTACTTTGCAGTCACTGATCTCTTTTAGGTGACCTCGTTTATACAAGATGTAGTCTATCTGCGTGCTCCTACCTCTGCTCTTATAGGTTATCCTATGTTCCTGTCTTTTCTGGAAAAAAAATATTCACAACAGCCATTTCCATCCCTTTTGCAAAGTCTACCACCATTTGTCCCTCTACATTCCTATCCTGGATACCAAATCTGCCCATCACTTCTTCATCACCGCCATTGCCTGCATCAACATGACCATTGAAGTCTGCCCCAATGACCACTCCCTCATTTCTGGGGATATTCTGCATCAATTCATCTAACTCATTCCAGAACTTCTCCTTCTCCTGTAACTCACATCCTACCTGTGAGGCATAGCCACTAGCAACATTGAGCATCACACCTCCAATTTCTAGTTTCAGGCTCATAAGTCTATCTGACATTCTTTTCACCTCCAGAACATTCCTAACAAGCTCCTTCAAGATAAGCTTGAAGCTTCAATATAACTCCTACTCCATTTCTCTTCCTGTCAGTTCCATGATAGTACAACTTAAAACCTGCTCCCAAGCTTCTAGCCTTACTACCTTTCCATCTGGTCTCCTGGACACACTGTATATCCACCTTCCTTCTCTGTATCATGTCAACCAACTCTCTACTTTTTCCTGTCATCGTCCCAACATTCAAAGTCCCTATTCTCAGTTCCAGACTCCTGCCTTTCCTCTTCTCTCTCTGCTTCCGAATACGCCTTCCTGCTCTCCTTCTTCGACCCACAGTAGCCCAATTTCCATTGGTACCCTGTAGGTTATCGGCACCAATGGCGGTCGTTGTTATCCCGGGCCTCGACCGATCCGATATGAAATTTTTAGGTTTGATTTGCATATTTGGTTTTGGCAAAATTTTTAGGCTGGATGCCCTTCCTGACGAAACCCTCTGCATTTATCCGGGCTTGGGACCGGCTCAGGAAGACACTGGCCCGTGCCCCCCCGAGTCTGGCTCCAGGAGACACTGGCCTGTGCCACCCTGAGGCTGCATTATCCAAAATTAAATTAGAATATGCACTTCTATTGGAAACGTATTAATACTATGATCAGTGTTTTATCCCACTACATACTACGATACAAAATGTTTATAAACACATTAGTTATGATTATAAGGACTGTTGAAACTGCTGTGTTATCTGACTGCTATTTCTTTCGGAACTCCAGATTTTGATCCCAACCTCGGAATGATCGCTGGAATCACCCCCATGAACCCTATGATGCCCAGCCTCGGTATAGTGCCTGCACCCCTCTCACAGGATGTACCAGTTGTGAAGGAGATCATCCACTGCAAGAGTTGCACCCTCTTCCCCCCAAACCCCAGTGAGTCACAATCCGATGTTGCATCCATATTCTTAGCCATCTTTCAATTCAGCATTATTGTTTCACATCACTTTCTCCAATAAGAAGACCCGGGCTACACTTTTCAGATTAGTAAACCTTCTGCAGCAGATACAATTTTCCACTTTGGGTGGTTATTTTAGGTAGCACAGGGTCTTGGTATTAAATCACTGAAATATTTTAAATCTGCAACTATCAACCAAAGTCAGTTGCAGGTGTTTCATCAGTTTAATTGGTTATGTTGTGTAGATGGATAAAATATGTTAAAAGACAGTTTTCCAGACTTGACAACATGTATAATTCTGTTTTTGCATTAACTCGAATTTGCCTGATCATGAAACAATAATCATGCTTTCATCACATGTGCATGTTTGTCATCAGCAAGAGGCACTTGGAAAAAATAACCATGCAATGTTGCTTTGGATTTGCCATCCTTTCACAAAACACTTTCTTGTCTGCCACAGAAAATTCATACTATATCCATAACGGATTTTTTATGTGCATTGTTGTTGCTAGAAACCGTCACAGCGTTATGGTCAGCATGCTTAGAACCAGCCAACTGGATACATCAGTGTCATTGATACTTAGATTGTACTCATCACTGAACACAAATGGGTCATGTCCTTAGTGAATATCCCCCTCACAGAGTACGGGCAGTTGTGTTTTCTGTCACCCATAAAGTGGTTTCATTTTGTACTTGGACTAATCCAAGCTTGCATTCCAAAGGACAGATCATCAACAGGATAGGGGCAAGAGGAAAATTAGTCAATGAGGAACAGAAAAAACGTTCTCCTCCAGATTTAGTTAGTGGCAATACCCCAACAATTTTCATGAATGCAGTCTCTACGTAGATTGTGTTACAAATGTGTATTTCTTGGAAAAAAAAATATTATTTGACTTCAAGTATGCCCTCCGCTGGGTATTGGAGTTTCTGATAATTGAGCTTTGAAGACAAACCACAGACAATTGCAACCTCTTCAATTTAAGCTGGGAACTATTTTTTTTTTTTTTTTTATGTATGTATGTATGTATGTATGTATGTATGTATGTATGTATGTATGTATGTATGTATGTATGTATGTATGTATGTATGTATGTCTGCCCCCTGTGTCCCTCCCTTTCAAGTTGATAAACCTAAAGCTCAGGGTTTGTGATTTGTGAGTTTTGACTGAAAGAAAAAAAAAAGAAAAACTAAAAGGTTCCCATTTATTTTCTTTGTTGGTGTCCCTAGTTCATCCAGGGACATCTAAATAGAAAGCCACCCCTTGTAAACATTTAAAACAGTCAACTGAGATTAACCTGGAAGAATGCCTCCTGCATCCCCACACCCATAAAGGTACCCCAAGCGTTTCTGAATGGAGGCAGTGTGGTATGTCCTGAATATGTTGCCAGTTTTATACATCCTACCTAGTCTCCACATTCCCAGCGATGAGCTGTAGGAAAAGGATGTAGCAATTCTAGAATATGTTTGGAAATCTGCCATCCATGTGACCTGTACCTGCAAAAAGCCATAGATGGACACATGGCTACAATGCCTCACCTTTTTTTCGGGTGAAAAGCTTATAATTTCTGAATGCTCTGTTACCACATGTTGAATACCTGTAGGACTGTATGATGGCTACATGAACAAATCATGCAACAACCACCTTATTGAAAATATCTCTATGTGTGGAAGTCGTGCTGCTTATTTGTATCCAACATCGAATGTAAATGTATTTATGTTTTTTTTTTGGGGGGGGTTTGTCCTGTTGTACCCCCTTACATCATCAACCAAACCTGTGCCTTTGTGAAGCACAGGCCGAAGATGAAAGATAATTCAGTGTGTATTGGAATATTCCAAATGCCTTGTCTTGAATGCTGCTCATTTAAAGTGCCAAAATTGACTGCTCAGAGCTTAGTGAAAACAAAATGTCCGTGACACATGCTTGGATGCTACTGTTATGGTACTTAGCACACACCCAGAGATACCTCAGTCATGAAACACTTGTCATTCATTTTGAGCTTCAGCCCTTTGACTTTGCTAAACAGTATTTTATTCATTCCAGAGAATTCACAATTATGAAGGAATTTAAACAAAAAATAAATGAAATACTAATAAAATAAAATCAGCCACAACAGGGCATGATCATCAGCTGTTGTAAACATCTGTCAGGATTTACTACAGGTGAAAAGTGTAGATTGAGTTTAACTTGTAGATTTTTATTTTTTTTTTTTATTTCGGCTAGAGACAAAAGCTGTTTGTACTGTGTATGAAACTTTATCGTATTAATTCAAGCTATTTATTTGAGTGACTGACAGCACTGTATTATCTTTCCATTTTGAGAATTACTGTATAAGATACTGTATTTACAGTATATCCGCACAAGGACATGAAGTTAGTGGCAGTGAGAGACAAGGATACATAGGATTAGATAGGGGTTGATTAGCTGTGGAGACCCCAGAAGGGAACAGCCAACAGGAAAAGAAGAATAAGAAACAGTATATATACACAATATGTATACCTTGTTTATTTATATCTGTATAGATTTACAATGTTTTTATTTATTAATTTTGCTTATTTGGATTGTATCTTATTTTATATATTGGCTTGGAAGAGAAGCTGTGAAGTTGGATACTTTGGGGTTTTTCATCTAGTTCTGATATTTTGACATGGCACTCCTACAAACAAAAAAAAGCATCTCAGCAGATTTCTTCTAAGGAAACAGTGGCGTCCTCCTCCTGATAATAGTGCCCATATAGGCCATTTGCCCACAACTCCTATGCTGCTGAAAACACTTGCCTTAAAATTGCATGAGAGCTGGCCTAAAGATTAGTTTGTGTCTGTGTTGCCCAAAACACACTCTAATTAATGAAGAGACTTGGAATGACTCCTTTGAACCACGCTTTTGGTAAAATATTGTCTTCAAGATGGCAAGTTGCCTTGGCTGTACCATAACTCAATGAAAGGTCATTGTCTCGTATGTTATGAACAAATCACAGCCCATTGCAAATTTGAAAAATAAGTAAATACATTTAAAAGGATATTTCTATTATTTTCTTTCATTTCTCCAGTGAATGAATGGCCATCATACGCCCCAATTATCCACGTACATAATCTCAATTGAGTAGCCTCACTTGTGTCGTTGAACAAGCTCCAATTCAAGATAATAATAAGGTCTTTACTGTTCATCAAGTCGTAATACTACTTATTACCATCCAAGCCTGCATGTCCTCTACTTTCACTGCTCCACCACCTCTTTTTTCCCTTTTGGACCCTTTCCTTCTTCCTTTCCTTCTCCCTTTCCTCTTTCTTTCTCATATAATACTGTCCTTCAGTTATCTCTGCACTTTTGCCCTCCCCTCCTGCAAAATAATATAGTGACAAATGTATCTATTACTTTAGTTAAGAAAAAAAGTACACTGTCCATTATTATCTGAATGATTAAGACAATTCTACAATAGACTAATATCTTACACTAAAGGTGCCAACCAAAAGCATCATGTGTTCCACAAACTACATCTTCCATCAGTATTTGTGAGTGTGAAAAAAACTCTTGAGATCGGGTTTTCAATTTAGTTAATGTAGTGAAATGTTCTGGGCAAATTCAGATCGCAATGATGCTCATATTTTCCCATTACCCTGCTTGGCCAACTGAAGGTGGGTCATATCTGAAGTTACTCAGTTTGGACCAGATGTTGGAGTGTTTTCATTGCTAATGTAAGTATAAGTCAGCATGTTAAGAAAGAAATTAATGAATAAATTAAAGTTTAGGTGTAATTGTTGGTGGCTATCCAAATGAAATACATTTGCCACGTATTGTCTACATGTTAATTAATGTCTCATTTTGTTGAAGTGCTGTTATTTACATCCAAAACCTATTCAACATTTTTATTATTCTTGATCACCCAATTTAATCTTAGCAGACATCTCTGTTCTCTGCACAACCCCTATGTCATACAAATCATTTGACCAGAAGATATTAATTTCAAAGGTCTGCTAAAGTAAGCATTTTACATACAGAATGAATATGTGGCACATGTACATATACTCTTGATTGCTTCTTACACATATCCAGAATATGTATGGCAACTTTCCACATCATGATGAATATACAGTTTATTAATTGAAGCCTTATCTGTTTTGTTTTTTAATCCAGCCAGAATTAGTTGTGCTTATTATGATAGCCATTGTAGCATTCTCGCACAGGGTGCATAAAATGCTGGCTAAATGGCCAGATAAACCAATGCCGAAGAAGGTAACCTCGTAGAAAGTTTTGGCATTTTCTTGTTGTTCCTCATTCACATAATGGTGAACACTGAAAATAAAGGAACATGGTTTTTAGCTGTCCAATAAAGTATCAGATTTCCACAATCCATGTCCAATCAATGTCTCCAAACATGTCCTTAACAAATATCAAAACACTTATGGCCTAGCTTCATTGACATTTGCCAGAGTACTACAACAAATAATCCCAACACATTTTCAGCAGGAAATTACATAATTGGAAGTTACCTCACAGGTTGCAAATGCGATTAAAAATTCGAATTAATAGATATTTCATACAAAACTATTTCATAGCGAGGTAACAATTTTTTTACCCTGAAGCGAACATAAATGACCAACAAGTTAAAAGAGAAATGTAAAATGAATCCCAAAAGAAATTACCTTTAAGGCAACACAGCCGTCAAAAGCAGCAGAAGCAATTCTATTTTTAATGGAGGTCTGTCACACGTAATATCACAGCACATGGTTTTGAAACACATAAGGCAATATTCACAATAATAAGTTATTATTATTATTTGTGTCATGGTAGTAGTCTGACACAGTTGAAGTCATGAATGTTATGAGAGCATGAAGAAAAAACTGACTTCTTCTGAATTTGAATTTTGAACCAGACACCCAGGGCTGCATCCCTGTGGCCTCCTAAACATTGCAGCTGTGATACAAGACAAGACATTATTATGAAATGTAAATTTGATATTCTGAAACCAAGACCATACTGTCCAATCAAAGCCTTATCACTTAAGTTTTTTCCAATATAATTTTTGATCTGTCTTATAAACTGCAACTGAAAAAATTAAAAACAATGGCACCAACTGTTTTCATGAGTTTTAATTTCCTTCAGCTCGTCATCAATGATCTGAGCGTTAGCCTTTATAATAAGGTAACTGTGTGATCCCAAAAGTAGCAATTTCCATTTACTCGTCAATCATATTATCTTAGCTATTTACTATTTTTGTGGGCAGTAAAATTAAAACATGTATTTAAGATAAGACTAAAAGTTTTGCAAATGAATCTGCAAACTGCGGCAGATTCTCTAGTCTTTTACAGTTCTTATAATGGTTTTCGACCCTGGTAATACTCATACTGTCAAGTTAATATTTTTATATTTTATTCCACCAACTCCAGGACCCTGAGAGTAGGATAAGCAGTATAGATAATGGATCAGTAGATGAATATGTTTACAGATGTTATGACTCGTAATATATTGATATTTTTGTTTCAAAATACCAATACAGTATGTGTGGTTGACTGGTCATTTCTTCATGTATTAATTTTCTTTTCTCAAAATAATCAGCAATTCATGCAGGCACTTTGATGTTATAATTTTATTTTTAATTTTAGAAGGTTTCATTTAATTCATTTTTTCTGTAATTTTAGATATTACCATTATCATCAAAAAATGTCTCATGGAATGTTTAGTACTTTATCGATATTTCTTCATTAACAGTATATTAAGACTGTTGAACATGGAAATGGTTATTTTATGAAGATAGGCTGAAATAACTAAATCCAAATCTTTAAACAGCTTTCTTTACAGCTACATTTACTGAGTAGTTCAGATAATCCACCAGAATTAACTTTGGTTTTAATTGGAAATGATGTAAAAGATATTTTTTTTACAACAATATCTATTCTTTTATGTGCGAATGTGTGAATAAAACAGCACATGGTTGTAGCTGCTGCTGCATTTTTGAAAGCCTTGAATGTGGTAGATGGATCTGCAGCCTTAGTAATTCAATCCCATATTGCATCTATAATGCATATATGTATGTGTGCATGTTTGTGTGTGTGCGCGCACGCATTTGTATGTGTGTGTGAGTAATGAAAAAAGTTTTTGAACTACAAATGCCTTCTTTCTTTTCTAAAAATATTGTTCACCTGAATGATAAGAGCTCCCTTTTCAACTGTCACATCCAACTGTGTCTAATAGTGCCACTTCTGACAGAAAATTATATGTCAGATTGCTTGTGTCTTGTGTATATTGTCTCTTATGTATAAAGTTCATCCTATTAATGTGATCATAATGTGAGGTTCTGTCATAGTATGTGTTTGTATTACGGATAGACTGTTTGTGTAAGTAAAAATATAATTGAAGTTTAGTTTTTGTTGGAATTCTGATAGGGGATTAGATTATCAGCTTGCTTCAGAGGAGTAGCTTTCCTAAAACAGTTAGCTTCTACAGTCAAAACTTGGCCAAACTGAATCTGAGTGTCAATGAAGTAGAATTGTGCACTTTGATCAATTCTATCATGTATAAGTAAAAACTTCAGGGCTTTAAGTCTAAATCAGTCACCTCCAATCACAGGTTTACTGTGTAAAACATGCAATCCAACCCATTCTCCCCCTGAAGCTGTTTTTTTCTGAAGAGACCCTTTTAACATTCTCCTCTGACACAGCCCACATTTTGCCAAGCAACATACTATTAGTACATATTTTTCTTTTATATCTTGTTTGTCCCTACATTAATAGGATGTGATGTTCTTTGGTTAAGAAAACTACCTGCCATGAATTGAACCTATTTTTTTAGCATGTCATAATCTTTTCCACACAAGGATTATTATTAAAATGTTATTTGTGATGTAATGGTGCATTGAGTACAATTATACAATGTAATCCACTAAAAGATACATGTTTGAGTATACAGGTCATGCAAAGTATGGCTGTGAAACTGTGAAAAAAAATAGAAGTAGTGATTGATTTAAGGCAAACTCTGCAAGCTGTGATCTAATATTACAGAAGGGCCCCCTGGTTTTCATCCCATAAGGTTGCAATATGACCACTATCGAAGGTGGTCATTACCCTTGAGCTGCACATACAACCTGACACTCTGTGCATCAACCCCTCTGCCTGACCTTTAGCTGATCCATAACAACCTTGCAGCCCTCCCCCATCCCTTAAGCGTTCTCCCATTTCTATTTCCTCAGTGTGAAGAACCTCACAGTCAGTGTGCATTCCCATCATCTCTTTTCTTGTTATTTCCATTTTGCGCTACCTCAGCCAGACCCACCCACAACATAATTTGTTTCCTCGCCCTGCCACTAGTTCCTACCACTCAACCATCAGTGCTTCGATAGTTTATAACACCTTTTTAGGCCTCTGTGGACACAATAACAACAATTTGAGTCCGTACATGTTTTGAACTTTCCACCCGTATGTCCAGCTCTTAAGAATCCTCCCATTTTTGGCTATTTCTCTTCAACTAAAGGTTGAACTTTCGAAATGTCACTTCCAACAGCAGTTTGAGCCACCACCAAACAATTTAACCCCTGATTTGGAGAATAAGTAAGAATAAATAGGTGGCATTTCATTTTCATGTCTAAGACATAAAAGAGTTCTTCAATATTCCGTATCATCACTTTCAATGCCAATATCAGGAGATACATGAAATGGTAAAGGAACAATTTCAGTTCATCTCTAAATGAATATTACGGGTTCTATGCCTGAGATTTGTCTGTTTGCTGTTAGGGAGCTAAAACCCTTCTTGAGTTGTAACCATGCCATAGCTCAACAGTGGACCATCATCAGCTCAGCCCTTCATGAAGTGCCACACCATGTGATACTCTACAAAGGCAAAAACCACCAAGACTGGTTTGATAACTACTCAGATACTTTACATAATCTACTGAGCAACATGCACAGCGCACATCAGATAGCCCCAATAAACCCCTTCATCCAATGTCGCAGTACGATGAAACACAGTTTAACAGGATGTACAGAAGACTCTGCAGATCATACAAAATGAGAGGTGAACAGAAAAGGCACCAGATATCCAGTCTTTTTTAGATCAAAATGAAACACAGAACTTTTACAATACAGACAAATCTATCTACGGACCAACAAAGAGCACCATTACTCCCCTGAAGATGACAGATGGTATCAAAGTCCAGAAGGACCAGAACTATATTCTAGAAAGGTGGACTGAACATTTTAATGCTGCAGACCACAGCATCCTGACATAACTGTGTGAACATCCTCAGATTGAGGGCCTTAGCCAGCCCCCAATGTTCCTGTGTGTTCTGTCAGCATCAGCTCCCTGTAGAACAAGTCCTCTTGCACCGACAAAATCCCGGCAGAGCAGCTAAAACAGAGGGAGATCTCTGTATTAGAGCTCTACACGAGTGCATCACCCAGGTCTGGGCAGAAAAGAACATCTCACAGTAAAGCAAAGGTGCCAGTATTGTCACCATCTAGAATAACAAAGATGACAAGGCCATTTGTGGAAATTACAGATGCATATTGGTTATTACTGATAGAATGACTGCTAGGGTGATGATAAGAAGTCAAGAGTATGCCCCTTTCACTGTGCGGACAGAGGTGTGTACTAGCACCTGTACACTTTCATATCTTCCTCATATCCGTCAGCGAGCTTCTCCACATGGAGACTGAGAACAGCAGTGGGGTGATTGTACCCTACAGACGAGATTGCAACCTCTTAAAATATACCTCGTGTAAATATGTGATGAATAAACTTGCAAAACTTCCATTGTATTAGCTATGAATATGTGTCAAATTCCACATCAAAGAGTTTGTTCGTCTATCCTTCTATGTGTACAGTTTTACAATGTTATTTTCAAGCTTGTATTAAATGTAGTCACATTTTCTTATTACAAACATACACACACACACACACACACACAGAAGATCCAACCAGGTAATGAATATCCACCAAAACCTTCCATCTTCATTGCTGTTGTGAATGTGACTGTAATTGATTGATTAGATAAAAATTCACAAACATCATCATCAAGTTATCACGTTTTCTCAACAAAGGACATCTCATTCACCCTCATCTCCTTTCTGTCCTCAGGTTTTGCTACATTCTAAAATGATCAGCCTTGAAATTTCCTTTTTTACAGTAACTCAGACGGGCATGGACATAGAGATGGAATATTAAACATGAAATTACTTTTTAAACTCAGTTTAAAACGTCGTAGCGCAGGAGGTAGAGCTATCGTCTCTGGAACCGAACCTAGTGTGTCAGAGCGTTGTTGAGCAAGACACTGAACCCCCAACTGCTCCCCTGGCGCTGGTAGACAGCAGCCAACTGCTCATGGTTCATCCATGATGGGTCAAATGCAGAGAATGAATTTCCCCACGAGAGATCAACAAAGTATACATGATTATTTTTGCCAGCAGCTCTACTCACACATTTCCTGTGAGGATACCCTCTATCCTCTGTCCACCACTGTCTAAGGTTCTGCAGCTCATTTAATCTGCATAAAAATCTGATCCCTTGGAGGATGCAGAAAAGCTCTCCTATTGTGATATCATGGTTTTATTGTAATTCAGTATTGTTTATATCATCAGAATTATATATACAGTCATGTGAAAAAATTAGGACACCCTATGAAAGCCTGTATATTTTAAAATATATTTCGACATATGGATATTTAATATCAATTTTAATGATACTGAGGGATCCAAGTAATATAACTAAACAATTGTAAATAAGAAAAGCCTTTTTAAAACTTATTGTGAAATGTAATATAAAAAGAATGCAATATCTGCTGAGGAATTAATTAGGACCTCACCACATATTATCCCACTTAAAATGGTTAAAATCACACACAGGTGTATCATGTCAGGTGCACATGATCAGAACATCCTTACCCAGCATGTTAAAGAAGCCTTTCCCTATTTAAACCACAGATTTAGTTTGCTGTGCTCCTGACTGTTGAAGTGTTGTAGTGAGAGCCATGGTGAGATCTAAAGAGCTGTCTGATGCCCTCCGAAAGAAGATTGTGGCCACTTATTAGTCTGGTAAGGGATTTAAAAAGATCTCAAAAGAACTTGACATCAGTCACTCCACCATCCGGAAAATGGTTTACAAGTGGAGGACATTCAAAACAACTGCCACCATGCCCAGGTCTAGCTGTCCAAGCAAATGCCCCCCCAGACTTCAAAGAAGTCTTCAAAAATCCTAAAGTGTCATCACGGGAACTACAACAGGCTCTGGCTATGGTGGATGTGAAAGTGCATGACTTCACTATCAGAAAGAGACTACACAAGTTTGACTTTCATGGGAGTTGTGCAAGGAAGAAACATTTGCTCTCAAAGAAAAACGTAAAAAGTAATGCTAGATTGAAGTTTGCCAGAGAGAAGGTAGACAAAGAGCATGACTTCTGGAATAATGTTCTTTGGACGGATGATCTATAATTGAATTATTTTGACACCAGAACAGAAGAAGTGTTTGGTGTAAACCAAATAAAGCTAAGAAAATAAACTCATACCAACTGTAAAGCATGGAGGTGGCAGTATCTTGGTTTGGGGATGTTTTGCTGCAGCAGGACCTGGCCAGCTCACCATCATAGAATCCATCATGAATTCTACTGTGTATCAGAGGGTGCTTGAAGAACATGTGAAACCATCTGTAAAAAAGTTAAAGCTGAAGCAGAACTGGACACTGCAACATGATAATTACCCAAAGCATACCAGCAAATCCAGCAAGGACTGTCTAAGAACTCAGAAGTGGAGAGTCCTGGAATGACCAAGTCAAGGCCCTGATCGTAATCCCATTGAGATGCTTGGGGCTGACTTGAAACGGGCTGTACATGCAAGAAACCCCTCAAACATATCACAGCTGAAAAAATTCTGCATTGAGGAGTGGGGCAAACTTTCTTCTGATCGATGTCAGAGACTGGTAAAAGGCTACAAAAAGCGTCTAACTGGAGTTATATCAGCCAAAGGGGGCAGCACTAGTTATTAGGGGGTAGGGTGTCCTCACTTTTTCCTCCATTAAAATACACATTATTGTTCATACCTTTTTTATGTGTAAAACAATGTTAATTTTTGTTGTTAAACTGCAATTTAATTACTTTCATTTCTAGAAATGCATAAAAACATGATTGGACATTTGAACATGTGAACATTTCTTAGTGAAGAGCTGGTTATTGAATCGGGTGTCCTAATTTTTTCACATGGCTGTATGTACATTTGCATAATGTGATAAGCACTCAATACTCACAAGATACCTGAACAGCTAATTCCCACTCCTGCATCTATAGTTATTAACACATATCCTAATTAAAAAAAAAAAAAAAAACATCCAGCAATTCCCATGACAGTGCAAAGCAGTTAACGAGAGCACAAAATATCAAACTACTATTGTACAGCTTATCGTTTCTCATTCTCACCATTTGTATCATTATTACCATCCCAGTTTTCTGAAATACGCAAGTTAATTTTTAACTCCTTCATTGCATCTGTCAGTCAAGGATTTTGCTTGTTTATGTCGACTGTTGCCTGCCAGACCTTTCCCTCTTCTATAATCGGCTCTCAAAACTAGTTTAATCCGCCAATCATGAAAATCAGAGAAATAAATATCCATCCATTATGTTTTGACTTAAACAACCATGTCGAATGACAAGGCAGAGGGAGAGAAAGGACATATGTTTTATCTCAGACAATGAGTTGTCATGTGTATCCCCCGCCAATGCTCATGGACTGCATGTCTATACATGTCTCTGATAGCACTGGAATAATGTGCCATTAGAAAACTCTAACTTAATGATTTGCATATTTTTTCCAACCCCCTAATTATCTTCATTTTTGATACATGTCACTCTCCTTCTTTTTCAATTTTTATATTTCTGGAAGGCATGCTTAACATCAGTAGGCTTTTCTTAATGTGAATGTATTGTAACAAGGTCTTCCTGTAGAATCAAACTGAGGAAAAGAGAAACTAAATTTCTGTTAAATGTTTTATACTCTCAATGTAACTCTCAATTTTGTGATACATCTCATTGATCACACAAAAAAGCACTTCATTTCCCTCACACGAAGCTGAAGAACTTCAGATATCAAGCCATAGTCAACTAAACTTTTTGCAGTATCAAAACAGGACATTGTCATTAAGAACAGTAAGGTTTTTGCTGACAAAATACAGAAATACAGCATCCTCAATATTCCACTGATAATTCCGGTTCCTTTTTCAAAGATCTGGATAATCATATCCATCATGAATGAGAAGCCCATTCTATCAGAGATTAGATCAGTCATCACTTATCTGTGTAAAAAAAGAGAATGCCGCATTGCAGGGGACATTCTACATGAGACGATATCACTTTGTGACCAAAAGGATTTAATTTTCATGCATGAACTGATTTGGTACTCATGTTTATTTAACAAAAAACAATCTGATCCCTTTGCCCCAGTTTTTTCATGCATAAACCTTTATCATTTCTTGAGTTTGTGCTTTAAATGTGATTCACCCCCCCCCATTTTTTTTTCAATTCCATAGTACTTGACCGTTTGCTTTTCCTCTAAAATGTGAAACTCAACACCATGCTCATAAGTATACTATACATTCTAGAAGTCATCTTATTTTCTGTAGAAAACCATTCATCTTGTTCCAGAAGTCTTGACTGATCTTTTAATCATTCATACCATAACTGACAGTTCTTTTTTGTATTTTCTTTATTAATAGAATATTTTTGGTAGTCTGTATATTTTTAACTACTGTATTTGTTGGCTATAATATAACACACAAGCATTGCCTAAAGTAAGGGAGCTTGTCTCCCCCGAGAAAGGCATGAGCTCCCTTTGCATCCTTCTTATCATTTAGTGAGGCCACTGGAAAACTTCTGTTTCATGTCACAGATTATACATCTTGATTGTACTTACAAAGACATTCTGAAATTAGTGGAAAATATTACTTACTGTATTTTTTGCTCTCATTATCCACAACAACTTTCAAAAATTTCCAAATAACCATACACTGTGGCTTGGCTCAACTACTCAGGCAGTTCTACAGTCATTACCAGTTGAAAAGAAGGTCCTTCTGAATGTCATTGTGTAATTTGAACCTCGCATGTAGGTTTTGTTGTTTGTTGTTTTAGTGGAACTCGTAGTATTAAAATACATTTTATACTGAGTATTGAATGATAGTCTTACAATTCTTACTTCTGTCATTCTTCACTTGATTGTTTTCACTTACTTTGGAGTGAGAAGTATATTTCTTAATGAAGTCAGGAAATCAGACTTCGGAAACAGTTAGGACCATATTGTCTTGCCATTGGACACATTATTTTCATGTTCTCAAACAGCACAGTTCATTTTAAATGCTGGGTTTCAATATTTAGGGGCATCTAAATAATTTCTTGAGTTCGCTTTTGTACATAACTCAAAGTATTTGGGATTTATTATTCATGGTTTTCTTCTAGCTATGATATTTTCAAACAAGTCAAATAACCATTATTCATTTTCTATTCATCTTCTACCTTTTTATAGATCTTCCTCCTCCCGCAACAAGAGAGCGCCCTCCAGGCTGTAAGACTGTGTTTGTTGGTGGTCTACCTGAGAATGCTACTGAACAGCTCATCATGGAAGTATTTGGACAGTGTGGTGATATCACTGCCATACGCAAAAGCAAGAAGAACTTCTGCCATATTAGATTTGCTGAGGAGTTCACTGTAGATAAGGCTTTGTTCCTGTCTGGTAAGTGTTAACTATCCTCAAACCTGTATGACTATGGGTGGATTAAGGCCAGTTAAAGAGTCTGTCATGTAACAACCAATCATTAATTCTGAGTTATGGGAGATGTGATTTTGACCTCTGTTTAGTTTCAGAAATAAATCTTCCTGCCCCCTTAAGATAATTTTTCGTAGTTAGCACATTAGAATGCATATGAAGCAACAATTTCACAGTATCAATTGATATCGAGATCAAAGTATTTCATCCAGACTTAAGCCTGTGCACTTAGCTTAAATGTCAAGTTTAATTAGGCTTTTTGGGTTTGTTTACAACAAAAGCTGAACAAAACAAAATATTGAACTATCATGGTTAAATGCCATATGATGATCCAAGAAATTGATACCATGTCTCAGAAAAAAAAGATATGTAGCTTAATTTTCTGTATTCAAATACGGCAATTGTGAATAATCTAACTAGACAAAAAAAAATCCTAGATGCAGTGCTAAATATCTGCATATTATACATATATATATATATATATATATATATATATATATATATATATATATATATATATGCAATATGAATGAAATAGAATGGAATTCAATTCCAGTCTGCTTGTGACAGCTCACTAAGCTAAGCAGTAAATAACAAATAACAGAAGTAAAACAAAGAGCATATCAAATTTCTATGTGACAGCAACTTCGAGTTTCGTCTTTAAGTTTGAGCACTGCGTTTAAAAGATGCGTTACATTATTCTGTAAGATACTCTAATAAGTCCTTTTAATATAGCAGCAATTCCAGCAGTGTGCCCTGCTCATGCACGCTCAGGTGTTTATTTGTGTGTTTGAGTTTGACTGAGGACACCTATGATTAATTTGGCCTTTCTATTTCAGATGTGGGCTTGAGATCCATATATCTGCCTGTTGACAGATCTATGTTGTCCTCACATAAATAATACCTTGCATACATACATATGCCTCTTCCATCGAACAGGCACAGCACACTGATATCCCCTCCAGTAAAGACATTGAAGTAGTGTTAGATTGGGACCCTGATGCAGGTACAACATACTGAAGTTGACATCCCCACAGGAATAGCCATTTCTTTTCTCGTTTTTGCTGACATATGCCAAGGCCCCATGTTTCTTCTGCAGACCAGGGTTATCACACTGGGCACTTTACAGTGTTTGGTTAGAATGGCTCTTGAAAGACAGGTCAAACCACAACTGCTAATAGATTCATCTTTTCAACCGAGTAAATCAAAAAATGACTTTACTTCAGTTCCAAACCTGCCGTCAGTGAAGATCGAGTCACGATGAGCAGGATGTAGTGAGGAATGGAGGGGCTAATGAGGTATATTTTAGTCTCTCAGTGTCACAAGAGAAAAAATGTTCCAATCCGAATGTCTTGAGCATTGCCTACAGTCTGCAGTACTTCTGTCAACAAAATCTTATAGCCATAGTTTGATAAGCAAAAATGATGATTTACCATGTGGTAAAGATGCTCCAATCATTTGTTTGGTTTGCAGAAATAGTCAGTTTTCCCATAAACAAGCCATGACTCTTTCAAATCTTCAGCTTTGACCGTATTTTACGATGAGGAAAAAAATAAAAATAAAATACAAGTAGAAATAAGCCAAAAGTGAACAACCATGTAAGTGTCAGAATGAGAAACTTAATCATAGGGTGACTCATTTTAAACATTTCAAATCAAGTGGAATGTATCATTTTTAAATCTTATGGCAACTAGAGTTGTTTTTTTATTTGTATTATTTTCCTTGAAGACATTTCTCAGAGAAGCTTGTTCACTTCTAACAGGTGTGAGTTAAGTCCAAGTTAAGAGGATTTGTTATGTTAATTTGTGAGTTATTTTGCAGCAATTAGGTAGAAATGGAGTGTTGCGTTAAGGTGAGCATTGTTATGTGTCTGTCATTTGGGGAATCAAGGAATTAAATCCGGGGAGTTACCTGAGTTGGAAGCAGAATAGGCCGTTGTAAGGCTTATGTGTCGGTTGCCTTAAATAAAAGAGGGATGCCTTTGTTCACCTGGCCTGAGGCTCAACCAGTGTTGCTTGGTCCGGTTAATCTCTCTGGGTGGATTGCAGGGTGCTGATGGATCTGTGTGTATGTGTGTGTGTTGATCTGTCTTTACAGATCTTAGCACTGCACTATATAGTATGTAGGCAAAAGATTGTGTTGAAGACCCTGTCCTCTGATTTATGAACTCTCCAGTTTGACAAAGATGGCCTCTCAAACTATCTGTTTTCTCTGGTCAGAGTGCGGACATTGCTATCTTCCAAGGAATGGCTCTTGTCCTTAAGGTGTAAGTGGACGGCTGAGTCCTGTCCTGAAGAGGTGGCCCTCCCGTGTTGAGCCATCTGTTTTTGCAGAGGCTGTTATTACTCACCAAAGTAAAAATCAAAACAATCCTCATTGCACTTTAAAACTTCAGGACTGAAGAAGCCTATCACATGAGAGCTGACATGTCTTCTGGAAGAAAAACTCATTCCAGTTGCCACAACAAGATTTTACAATTGACCATTACCTGGATGAACAAGAACCTTCACAGACAAAGTGGGATGTACGACACTCTCTCATTAACAAAGATTATTAAATCATTGTCCCAATCCAGTACACCAGAAACCCCTAATTTGCGATTTTTGTTAGAGATTTAGTGAACTAGGTATGATTTATAAATATTTTGTGTGCAACCTATAAGGCCCTCTGTCTTAGGATAAGAATCAGCAAAACAATGATCTTTAGGCGTTTTCAGTTCTACTAGACTGTGAGGAGTTTTAATTTTGGAGCTGCTGGCACAGAGGATTGTTCTAAGATGATATTGCTTATTATGTTAATGAGTGAGTTGTTTTTGTAAAAACTTGTCTGAATGAGGTTACTGTGTTAATGTGGGAGTTGTTATGGGAACGAAGGTATTAAATCCGGCAACTTGCCTGAGTACAGCTAATATGTAGATCGTCCGAAACAAAAGAAACCTGATAGATCACATGGACTGAGGTGGTAGTCGCCTGGGCCTGCTTTCGGTTGTGGATCTCTCCAGGTATTTTGCAGATTGCCGACGGAAATGTGTTGATCTGATAGATCAATGGCTATTCTGATGGATGCAAACATACATACACACCCTGCAAACCACCCGAAGAGCTCTACAACCGAAAGCACTCCCTGGCCTAGTAGAGTGGGACCCAAGAAGCCTCTCGGATGAGAGGGGAAAATGTCTTCAAAAGAAAATAAACAATTTCAGTTGCCACGACAAGATTCAACAAAGGATTGATGTGGTGTTGACTTTCAGTAAAAAAAAGTGTGTCTTGTGCAGTGTATGTTATGCACAATTTTGTCTCGTCCTGTATGGTTATTAAAACTAAGTTTGTTTCTTTGAAAAATTAAGTGATAGTTTTCAAAATCTTTTAATACCTCAAGAAAAAGGATACACTGTTAACACAGCCTAAGCAGAGTGATTGTTTCATTTTATTTTTATTTTATTTTTTGAATCACAGCATTGTGTGCATCAATCCTTTCTATAGGTTATCGCATTCGCTTGGGTTCCAGCACAGACAAAAAAGATTCCGGCCGTCTCCATGTAGACTTTGCCCAGGCCAGAGATGACCTCTATGAGTGGGAGTGTCGCCAGCGTATGCTTGCAAGGGAGGAGCGACACCGTCGCAAGTTAGAGGAGGATCGCCTCCGGCCACCTTCTCCTCCTCCCATTGTCCATTACTCAGAGCATGAGTGTAGTCAGCTAGGAGATAAAATCAAAGGTGAGTGGACATATATACACAACATACCTACATGGCACAACATATCAAGCATAAACCATTATATGAACATGATCCATACATCCCTCTATTGTCTTCCACTTGCCCGTTAAGCAGTTAGGGTCCCGGGGGAGGCTGAAGCCTGTCCCAAATGCCATCATGTGAGAGGCAGGGTAAACCCTGGACTGGTTGCCAGTCAATCGCAGGGCCACATTTTGAGAAAAACAACCATTCACCCTCTCATTCAAACAATTTTTTCCGTTGATCCTCTGGCATGTAATTGGACTATGGGAGGAAACTGGAGAACCAGAAGGAAACCCACACAGACTCCACACATGGAGACTCCTGTCAGAATGGAACCAGGGTCACTGTGCCACCCACACCGTGCATGATATAATAATTATTTAATAATCACTACTTACTTGACACTCAAGGACATACTGACATATACACATACACAAAATTCAGACTTAAAAGAAACAATGAAAATACAACAATAAAAGAGATGAAGTGGTTAAAAAATGTATGTACATATATATATGTGTGCGTGTGCGTGTGCGTGTGTATATCTCTATCATAAATATCATAGGGGCGGCATAGTGCCGGGGGTAACGCTTCCACCTAACAGCACGAAGGAAAAATTGGGAAAATTGCCCAGATCGTGAATGAGATGTCTATATATGTGGCCCTGTGTTTGACTGGCAACCTGTCCTAGGTGTACCCCGCCTCACGCCCGATGGCAGCTGGGATAGGCTCCAGCATCCCCTGGAACCCTGAGTAGGATAAGAGGTCGACGATGGATGGCTTAATATCTACCCAGCATATACATGATAAACAGATTCTAACAAAGAATCAGGACTGAGTAACAATTGGAAACATTCTGTTTGCAGATACGCCCATGATGGCTTATTTTCCACAACTTTTAATGTCACATTCATAACAAGCAGTGAAAATAAAAAGTTTGGTGGATACAGTTCGTCAGGTCTTGTGTGCCTTTGTTGGTTGGAGTGCATTGTTGGAGTAAGCAGATATGCAATCCACATTTTTTTTTTGTAAGAAAGCTATACACAGAAATGTGCTTTTGCATTTGTCTATGAGCCAAGGGCACCTAATGCAAGGTCCACTTTACAGGAAAGGCTTTGTTTGCAGTGGCTAAACCTGACAGTGCAGTTTCTTACTAATTAATTGAGTGTAAAATATGGCTGTTGAACATGGTATTTCTGTTTACTCTCTTCTTCGCGCTCACTTCTTTTTTCTTGTCTTTTCTCATTTTCCCTTTCTTCTGTGAACTGCTATACCTTGCTCATCCATTCCATTATCCCCTCTCAACACCCTTTCCCCTCTTCTCAGGTCCTTCCAGTTTTTGGTTGAGCAAACTTGTTTCACTAATGAGCAATGACACTTCCAAGTTTCAGTTACTGCCTGATACAGAAAATAGCTGTAACTCTCTTTCTCTCAACTATCTGTGTTTATCTTTTTCAGTTCACTCGTCTTGGCCCTGGTGTACAGAACTCAAGCCACTTTTTTGGCCAATGATTTTCTAATCACATTCTGCTGCCGTTATGGGAATAAAAATCTCTGTCCTTAACTGTAGAACATGCGCTCTTAGATGCCAGCTTCACTTCACTGTATTCCAAATTCTAGTTTTTTTGACCAGACACATGAGGAGTCATCTGTGTGTGTTTTACAGAAAAAAAAAATTCTCTTTCCTCTTCTTCTTTTAAGAGCATTTATGTATTTTTTCCAGTGTATATCACCTGTGTTGACTTTACCTTGTCTTAGTATTTTTTACCGAGGTACATTTCTTGTCTGAATTTGTACCTCAAGGTATCTGAAATTACTTAGATATAGATTTGTCCTTTTGGACTATATGATAATTTTGATGGCCTTTACTTTTGAGGCTTTAACTGTCTTTAAACTTAAGATGAAATATTCTCACATGCTTTATGTAGGTTATTTACAGAATCTTACTCTCTGTTTTCACCTCTTTGTCAGATGACAGCAAGTTTGCCGATGCAGTGCGTGTGCTCTTGACCTGGCTGGAGCGGGGTGAAGTCAATCGCAGGAATGCCAACAATTTCTATTCCATGATCCAGTCTTCTAACAGCCACATCAGGCGCCTAATGAGTGAAAAGAGTCAGCACGAGAAGGAGATGGAAGAGGCAAAAGAAAAGTTCAAGACCGCCCTGGCTGGCATACTGGCTCAGTGTGAGTCTTGTGTTTCACCTTACGCAGATTTCATATTATGTGGTGTATACAGTGAATTATCCAATAAATTGTTCTAAGGTAACTTCAGGATAAGTCACACTGGGGAGGAACTCATCTGTAGAACTGCTTGCTGTGTGATGTATACAGTATACAGGAGGGGGAAATAAATAATTCCAATCCATTCTCAGCATACTTTCAGGCTCTTAATTTTCCAAATCATAGATCTGTACAAATTGCAAAAATATACCCAAGGTCACTTTGAAAGATACATCTGTCTTTGACAACCGAAGGCACTCGTATTGCAAGACGGATGTATCTGAAGAATTGAGTGCTGCAGATAGTAAGAAATATATTGTTCGCAGAAAGTCATTAACAGTTGTGTGATGCACTGAGCATAATTAATAGTCTCACCAATGTAATCTTATTTCATGAAAGCTCGTTGTTGATAGCTTCAAGGTAAGTTGTTTGTTTTTCCAACCAACATTTTCCAATGTTGTTGTTGATAAGAAAGATTTCAATACCAGAAATTGCATCGCTTTCTGTTGGTCATTCATTGCTTCTTTTCTGTGTGAACACAAGAAATGGGTCAAGGTCTGCACAAAAAAAGAACATCATGAAAATGGACATGTCTTATTAACAAACACTGGTAGAGATTCTTTTATACCACCTTAGCCTTTCAGCACCAATGCTGAATGAGAGCAGATTCACTGACAATAAGATTGTACTCTTGTGACTGTACTTGTCACATGACTTGAATGGATACAATTTCCACACCTCAGTCTTGCGTGACAAATCAATTAAATACTAAAATATGAACTGTGATTTATGACTTGATATTTCCTGAGATCTTTGAGGGGGGTTGATCTACAATTATTTAAGTTAAAGGGATATTTTTTCAATGACCATTTGAAAATAGAGGTATGCTGGATCTGCAGGGCAGAATTCAATGAGAGTCCACCACAAAATTTTACTTCATTTGTCAAGAAATATGACCTAAAATGTATGTATCTTAACTACATTTCTTACAGCAGAATTGACTTGACAAGTTTGATTTTCACCATAGTGACTTGAGACCTTTCTTGAGACTATGAGATGGAGACTGACTCCCAACTATAATCAGTTATTTGATTATGAGGGGTTTATAATATTTTCATTTCATTTAGAACTTAGCCGATATTTTTGTTGTACCAAGGAAGAAAGAAAGGCCACAGGAAAAGATGTCATATAAATGAAAGTAACTGTAACTGAGGAAGATAAGAATAGATGTAAGATAGATATTTTTTCTGGTAACAGCATTTACTTTGCATCATTGAAATTCGGTTTTCATTTGCTGGCCCTGCCAAATCTCAACTGCAAAATGTCTAAACATTGACATGAAATATGATGGTCTCAAGGATATCACTCGTGAATAAAGGCTACACTGGAGCATATTACTCAGGCGGCTCTTAGATGAAAACAGTAAATAGCCAATGTACAAATTCATTTAAGAGCTAATTTATATTGATAAAAGCCACTACTGCGGTCTACTATATTTTCAGCAGCTGCTTCTGTATTCCAAGGACTGCTGAAACATCTCTATATACACACCCCTGGAGCACAAAGTGCCTCTTTTTGTTTCACTCAATGTTTCTTCAATTATTGAAATTAATTGATATATCTAGAAGTAATACACATGTGGTTTATATGTAATAATGTGTTCAACCAAACAGCAGATAGTCTATGTAATTTCAAAACATATTCCATGTCATGACAGGATAAAAAGATGCAGAAAGGATTATGGTCCTGAAAGTCTCAGCACTTTTTCCTCTGCCTCCTCTATCGATCTGTTCCATCAAATTACAGGGTTCTTGGAATATACTATTGATTCCTGCACTGTTCTCTCTCAACACTAAACAAACACAAGTATTCACTCAGCTGGTGGTCTTATTGACTCCATTTGTACATGAGGACCTTTGGGATACACAGACCACCCATACAGTACTCCATGACCACCCACATGACGGCTGATAGATTCCGGGGCTATTGCCTATTGAGAGTCATACCATCCCCAATCTATCTGGCCAAGACAAACTGTCATGTGAAATTGTATCTGGTCTGAATCTTTGACACTCAGGTCATAGCTACAACCATGCTTAAGGGTTAACTTATTCTTCTGTTTCCTTACGAATAGCTATAGGCAAGGAAAAAAAAATGGGTAAACAATGCTTTTTTGTCAAGGTGACATTGAGCAACATTAATAACCTGTTGGATTATTGTTGCTGTCTACTGATTATCAGTGTTGTCACTTATTGTTTATATCTTTCTGTTGTTCTTGTTATCTTAAAATGAATTTTAAACAGGAATATATTCTGTATATTCTGGCATTCCTGGAGAGTTGTAACGTGGGCAAATTTGTGTGTTTAGCTGATTGCTAATGTTGTATGGCTAAGTGGTAACTTTGAACTTATATAGTGTTTAGCATTCTCAGAAGCATCAGTTTACCAAGGAGAAAGTGGACAGTGTAGCATAGATTGAAACTGAATTTGCATTTAGTTTAACATAAACAAAGTGTCATAGATTATAATTTTGGTTTTGCTGGAGAGGCAACAGATCATCAGTGTTGCTCAATCATTTTTAAAGGGGCATGAATGTCTTTACCGAATTGCATAGTACATGTTTAGATGGTTAAATGGCCATTAAAACCAAATGAGACAAAAATGATAGTTCAATTAGTATGTCATGTTATTTACATAACATGGAAGATGGCATGATTTAATTTGGGTATTTCAGTTGCTTGTGGGAACTCTGTAACCATCCAGCTGAAAGATGATGCATTGGCATCAGCAGGTAAGCCCGTCACACTTAAGAACGTGTTCTCATGCGTACACGCATGCACACACACACACACACACACACACACACACACACACACACGCACACACACACACTACTTTAGAGCCCTAGTTGACTCCACTTTCTCAATCCTCTGCTCCCTCCCACCTGCCCTCTTTCTCTTTCTCTCTTTTTCTGGATGGTTTCTGGTCCTTTCCTGCATCCTGCCACAGTTGAGCAGATTGTGTCTGTATTCCAAGCTGCTTCCAAACAAAAGGCATGGGACCATTTCTCCAAAGCTCAGCGCAAGAACCTGGACATATGGCGCAAACAAACAGAGGTTGGTACTCTGACTTAAGTCCATTTTAACAAGGTTTTTGGAACTTTTTACCTCTTTACTCTTAACTTTTTTGTTTGTTTTTGCTATGGATATTTAAAACACCTGCCTTATACTTGGAGTGCACCAAGAACAGACAAAATAGGAATAATCAGAGAGAACAGTGCAGACTCCATCTAACAGTAAGTACTTTGAATGTAGTCAAGCTTCAGATAATATTTACCGTGCCAAAATGGCAAGTGAGTGATGCAAAAACACCCACTGTATGTCGCAATCTCTGCTCTCTCCCCTTATCCACTGCCTTCCCCTATCCACAAAGGGTTACACATTCCTAGACAAGTGGTCAATGACTTTGGGTGTCCAGAACACAGGTAAATCAGTCAATCTACCTAAAAGTTCTGCAGATGTGTGGGTTACCATCTTATTAAAAAATGGATATCAGTTTTCAAATCTTTCAGCTTGTTTTTTCTTGTTTTCTTTTTTTATTGTTCTCTCCTTACTTACAATTTCTCTGTCACTTTAGTGTTATGTAGCATAATGATAGTCTGTATGTAATGAAGGAGTGATGCAGTTCTTGGTCACATGGACTACAAAAGATATGCGTGATAGGTAAGTTTCATCACACCTCAAATTGAAAACCTCATGAAAGGTTCAGCTTGAAGATTTCAATCTAGTCGTCAGCATATACAGGATGAAGCAGATTTTTCATTGTTGTTGCAAAACACCAACTTGTACACTTGGAACAACCTCGTTTGGAAGGTAGGTGTTGCAAAGCAAAATTGACAATCAAATTAAAAGAATCTGATCTAAAACCACACTATTCTGTCGTAAAATTTACGATTTGACATAATCATAAGAGCTGGTATCAAGGGTGCTAAGCATATTCTTTGTAAGTAACAAAGTGGGTGAAAAATCCATGCTAATGTAGTAAATCCATTACCGTACACCTGGTTTTGTGTTGCAAGAAGACCACTTCCTTGGCTTTGGCCTTGTTGTCTCTCAAAAGCCAAGTTATAAAAAAACAGCTTGGCTTCATTTATGTGTACTGTTGCAGGAGATCTTTGTCCTTTCCATTGAAGAATATCCAGTGTCTTCACTTTGAGGTCTAAAGTTGCCTTACAAGTACCTTATGTTTTAGGTTATTATCTATCTGTACAGTAAAGTGCTGTCCCATAACTTTTGAATTATCATGCTCAATCCGAGAAGAGATGAAAGCACTAAAAGCATCATGCAGATTCTTTTATATCATTACTAAACAGCAGTGACCCAGTTCAGTTTGATTCCTCATATATTTAGCGACCTGACAGATGATATGGGACGCTGCTGAATTTCCTCTTTGCAAAGAATGTTGTCAGAGCTAAAAGGGCTTTTTTAGATGTTTTGCTGTCAAAATTCAAAGTAGTGATCTTACTGTTACTTGTTACTGGTGTGGTTGTTGTAAACAGACCATATTTCCAGATATAAGGGAATGTGCCAGATGTTAGCTTTTGCAATGAGCCTCTCCAGTTTCATAACCCAGAGGTTATGAAACAGCTTTTCAGTTTTGTGACGACTTGATTTCTTAATAGAGTGGAGATGATAGACTAAAATCAGATGTTTTGACTCTAAAATTGTCAATGCTGTGTTTTGTTTGGTTTGTTCAACATATTAAGTTAAAGCTGAAAGTCTGTCACCAATCGCCTTTCGATTATGTTTTTCATGTTGATAGCCAATTTTGCAGAAACAGTTGAACAACATTTTTTCAGTAGGTCAGGTTAGACACAATCTCTTTATTATTTTTTGCACATGTTAAGCCCATAAGTTCTTCATACCCCTGTTATATTTTGACTTGAAGTGACTCTTATTCAATCAACACTTTTTTGTGTTGGAAAATGAAACGGGCTTCTCCCAATGGATAATAAAATCATGTACAAGAGGCATCATTGTTGGAGAAAATAAATTCTCTACTTTTTTTTCCCATTTTGAACAAAAATGGCACTTCCACAACTATTCATTCGATTCCCATCACAACCTGTGGGAAATACCAAGGTTCTATACCATTCCAAAGACACCAAGCAGTTCAAAAGTATCCTAGGGGCCTAGCACATCCTAGCATATCCTAGTTTGCCTCGCACATCACAAAAGATGGATGGGCAAAAATACTGGTGGAGCCGAAAGGCTGCAAAAGGCTGGTCAGCAATTATAGGAAGCATTTGATTGCTGTAAAAGCCAAAAAGGGTTTTCTATTGATTATTGAGAAGTGAATGAATCGTTTTGGGCATGCAACTTTTTTGTTCAACAATAGATAAAAGTTTGAAAAAATAAGTCCCCCCATAATGCCTCTTGTATAGTGTCTTATCTTTTGGGAGAAGCATGCCATTTCCAATAGAAAACAACTTGTTGGTGGAATAGAAGTAACTTTTAAGTTTAAATTTAAGTTAGAAATAATATGGCTAGTAAATATGTATTTATTTTGATACTGTAGGTTACATTTTATGAGTAAAAGGCAACAGATATGTCTAGAGGATTGTTATCTGGTAAAGTTGGCAACGGTTTCCAGAGAAAAAGCTTATCTGTGGTTGCATATTACATAGTCAGCACCAAACAGCAGCTTAAGTCAGTGTCTTAATAATAGACACAGTGGGCATTAAGCTTAAGTTCCAGAAAGCTGTCTTCGCTCTTAGTGGGCAGTAAAACACTACATAGTGGAATTGCTATTCAGCAATACAGGTGGCCGGGCGGGGGGGTAAATGTTCCAGATGCCAGATCATGACCTATTCATTTTTTCAAAGCTTTTTTTCTTTCTTTGTGCAACATTTGATTTGACATTTTGATTTTTATGAGTCACAGAACCGTATGAACAATCATTTGCAGTTAAAGTGAAGGTTTTTTTTCTCTGTTTTCAGCTATAACTTCATTCTTCTAATGACGGAATTATAAACGTTCTAGTGTTTTGGTTTCTTCAAATGACTATTTCAACTTTACTTGTACTTATGTCAAAATTAATGTTAAATTGATAACCAATTTTTTTGTTGAATACAGATTTATTTTTACATCAGTGTATTCACCTTTTACCAGATTTTGCAGTGTGGAGACTTGCAGGCACTGACCAGAGTAAAATCTATACTTGAGTATGTTCAGTGGCTCAAGGGTAGTTTATCATCAGATAAACAGCTTGGTTCACCCTAAGTTCTATTGTATATTCAGTATGATGCCCTGCCCTGAAGGTAAAATATGGAGGGATTGAAGCTCCCAGGACAAGTCAGGCACCAGCTCTCCTTCTCGTGTGCGTTCATTGTGCACATGCAGGCATACGTGTGCGCGTCTCTGTGTGCGAACATAAATGATTCAGTGCATTTGTAACATGTGCTTCGCACAGCAGATGGTTGTGTGTGTCTGCATATGGTTTTGTGTTAGGACCCGTTTGACCCCTGCCATTGCGCTGTCCAATGTCAGCTGACAGATGCCAGTAAGTTTATTAACATATTTACTTTTGAGTTTGTTTTTTCTTTTGGCTTTTTGGAAGTTCTTCTTGGTCAGTCTATTTAGACATGGAGTACCCAGGTGTTTTCCTACTTGTTTTCTGCTTAATGTGTATAAATAAGTCAGTAGATCATCATTTCAAAATTGTATCCTTGTATTTGTTCAGTTATTCATCCAATAGAAGGCTCTGATCTGATCAATTCAAAAAGGGTGTGGCTGAATACATCGTTGATATCAAGATGTATACTTTGATAGCACAATCTTCAATCAAATTTTTTATAAGAAGGAAATGCATTTTTAATCATGGACAAACTTCAAATGCTAAGCATGATTAGCACTGTTTTAATTTACAGGTCATATATTTTTCTATCTATTCTAATTTCATTGAATATTTGCATGACTCAATTATATTGTGTATTCTGTGACAAAAAATTAATACTTGAGATCATATAAAGTATGTAAAAGTGAGGATAGGAAGTTATTTCTGATCAAGAACAATTTCACTTCATTTTCCATATTAAACTATAGTGTAATGTACATAGTTCACTGAAGTGCAGTTGTCGATTACACTGCTGGACTTTTTTAGTGATGTTTTCATTTAATTTGTTTTTCTTTTAATCATTTGATCTCTTTCTATACAAGGCAACACTATTTACTAACAAGGCAAAATTTGTACTCATAGTTGGAATGCACGTAATCTCAAACAAAGGTCCTTTACTCCGAGCAACGAAATTAATTCCCACATGTATCCTTTTAACCATCCTGGATGGATGTTCTTTCAGTGCACGAGACAGTAATAATCACTGGATGGATGGATGTTTTTTTGTTGCAAAGTCAAAAGTCGTTGTGGTTATTATTCGGCTTATTTACCCACAACAATTACTATTTATTTTAAAGCAGAACGCACAGATATAATGAAACATAATATCAATTCTTTCTACCACTCTATCTATATATACAATATAGTGTAAATGGATAGAGTTGACATTTACATACTACTTGACATTTCATCAAATTTAAGGAATTGCCATCTTATTAATATGGTTTGATTGAATGATTATGAGCTTATTTGGTTAAAATAAGATCAGAAAATGACTCTTGCTTGAGTTAGACTGTCTTTTATCATTGGAGAGTATCACAGTTTTGTTCAAAATTAAAATAATATATAATAAATAGGAAAGAAAAAAAAACTCCTTTAATGTCACTTAGTTCATATTTAGAGAACCTGACCACAGGGGTCTCACATCATCAACTGACCTTTAGCCAACATATAACGCCTTACTGGGATCAATACCAAGATGGATTTGCACACTCAAGTCAGGCCCATCTGCACCCTCCAAACAACCAGGAAAGATCCACCACCAGAACCACCAGCTCCTGGTAACTTCCACATGAGCCTCAGTCCATGTGATCCACAGGTTTCAGTCCTTTGTTTTGCATTGTGAGAAGTCTGGCTTTATCTTTTCACGTTCCAATCCAGGTAATCCCCAAAAGTCGATCCTTTGTCCCCACCTAATGACCCCCCCTATCAGCATGACAACCTCCGTTTGACCTAGTTTCTCCTGATCAACTCCTTCATTTACATAATGAGCCACAGATAGACCTGGCCAAATCCCTTGCAGTTAAATTCTGAAACTCCCCACATGTCATTAGAACTGAAGAAGCCGCTCAGATGAGGGGTGAAACGTCTTCGGGTGACGAAATTTAAGTCTAGTTGCCATGACAAGAATTCATCAACTGACTATCAGACCTAATATGTCACACGCCATGTTATAGACATTTACTGCAGTCAGGCTTGGTTGTGCGTTCGTAGCCATATGAACAAAACATAACAAATATATAGCCAGCAGTTACACTTCTATAATGGGTAGAGATGGGTATTTTTTCAACACACTGTGGGATTCTTGGAACAAATCTAAGATCAGCACAACCTAAACAGAGTATTGTTGCTGACCATGATCATTCCTTAAGAGATCACATTACCCATGTCATCATGCCTCTTTTCACCAAGATAATGCACCTTGGAAAAAAAAAATCTCATATAATTTCAAAATGCTTTTATGAACAGAACACTAATATCGCAGTGTTGAAATGACTTTCTACATTCACCAGCTATCAACCCCGTTGAAAAGCTCAGGAATGTGGAGGAATTATTGATTAGGTAATGAAGACACAATCCTGGGATATGAATGGCAAAGCTGGCAAAAGAGTCAAAAAGTATTTTTTTATTTCCAACAGGTTGTTCGGAATATGTAATGAATACCTGAAAGCCAAAGGGATGCAACCTGATGAAATTATGTCACAATGATCTTTCTTTTCTGTCCCACAACAGAGACTTGGATTTTTTTTTTTGTCTAATTTACAGCCTGGATCATTACAGCGGCATGAAAGTTTTATAATCTTTTTGTAAGTTATGGTTATGAGGTAGTTTTTGTCACTAGTGTATTGGAAAGAAACTGAGAAGGTCTTTATTTCAGTCATTTGAAATTGAGATCTCATATGCAGACTCAAAAAGAAAAATGTTTCACTGTGGGGAGAGCAGGATCAAAAAGTATTGCCTGTTTCTGTGTTTGTGCTATGTTTCTTTTTTTGTTTTGTTTTCAGAAGTGACCATCCTGTGAAGTTATTGCATTTTTGTAATGCCACGTAAAAATGACTGTATTATTTCTTCAAAGACCATCATAACGATATTGCAAAGCCATCTAATCTAGCAGGCTACGTCTTTGCTTCTGTTTTTGAAGTAATGCTTCACATTGCGGATTGAATAAAAGGGTTAAAAGACTTATGACTTTACGATACCACGTTAGCACCTGCCATTATCTTCATTACCTGCAAGTATTTGCAACTGAACCCACCTGTTTTTATTCTGTTTTCCAGGAGATAAGAAACATGCACAATGAACAGTTAATGGGCATCAGAAGAGAGGAGGAGATGGAGATGTCTGATGATGACATGGAGGAGGCCCCTGACAGCAAGGACTCTGAGGACTCAGGTATGCATTTGCATGCTCATATTCGGTTCATCCTCTATGTCAGCTTGTCATCAGGAGATCCTCATGAGATCTTTAACACTGTTAAAGATCTCCAGAGGACCAACTTGAAGTCTTAAAACAATGGGCAAGACAGCTGTGTTTTGCTCGAATTTACAGTTAGCATTTGATTTTCACATGAATAAAACAACACATTTCGAGTACATTTTGATTCTTTCACATCATAGTTTTTAGCATGATCTTGAAATTCTTACTAGCAGCCAACTGCTCATGGTTCATGGTTCATCCATGATGGGTTAAATGCAGAGAATGAATTTCCCCACGAGGGATTAATAAAGTTTACATTATTATCAAGTGCACAAGTGCTTGTGACACTGCCAATTGCCTACCTTTAATTGCACATTGTACCGAGGTGTCAGCAAGTTGAGCCCTGTTACATAGATTGGCAGAAAAGAGGGGTCAAGCTGATGGACAAATGCATCAAGGACTTCCATAGTCTTGGTTCCCCAGTCTGCCACAGACTCACAAACACTTATATAGTTAGGAGATTTCATAGACATGTCATAATAAATTATTCATGATGAATTAATTTCTATCGGAACAAAACACACCAACCACTATGAATTTAGTGAAGGATGAGATTTAAGTGAACAGGGCTGCATTCATTAAGACCGTCTTTGATCTGTTTGTGAATAAGTCAGTGAGCCTAAATTTTCTACGGGAACCCATAATTGAATTTTTAGATAATAGCTTATATGCAAGGACATTTATGGATTGCAATTAAAGTCAGGAAATAGACAGTCAGATATTAAATTGCACTTTTCAAAACCTCCTCATGATGTGTTCTCTAACGGTGGCATCTGCTTCCCCTTTTTATGTTCTGCTAGCACACTGAAAAGAGTCTATCATGCCATGCACTGTTTATTAATGTTCACATTTGACAGTATTTTCAGATATCTCTGTGAGAAAAGATATCAGTGCCACAGGGTGATAATCGTTTATTCTCCTCAGAGACCTGACCTTTGCCACCATAATAGATTACTTCCACAGTCTTGGAACTCTCTGTTGTTCCAAAGCGAACTTCAGAATGTGTGTTAAAATTTAACCCTGTTGTCAGGCACAATGCCTCTATCCTACCAGGACAAGGTTTTTTTTTTCTCCCTTTAATGTGACAAAGTAACCCATGATCACCTCATTATTTTCACTGACTAGCCTCAGGCATATTTCTAAATTAAGAAATGGCTTCCCTACAATTTCAAATATCAGACCAGGAGTACAATGCGTCATCAATCTCCTCTGGATAAAATGTTCACTTTCCCTTGTTCTCCTTTCAAACCAAAGAAAGTATGTGAATCTCCATAGCTGCTAGTAGCTATCCCTTTAAGAAAGAGGTGACACCAAAGTGCCATAATCTTCAGGCTTTTTCCGCCAGGGAGCCTGTTCATTTTTGTTGAAGTCACAGTAGCAGTGCTTCTAATCTTTCATCCAAAATTATCATAACCTTGAGTCTTGAGCAGGCATAAACGTAAAAGTGATCTCAATCTAAGGCCACCTTCCATCTTGTTTGGTTCCCTGCTGTTTGTTGTTGTCTTCATGCCTTTTAATCATAATTATATCTGCCTTTTGCTCATAAGGTAGTTTCTGTAATCAACACGTAAATGTATGTAAATACAGTCATTCGCCCAGCCACTTCTCTTTTAGATACCCGCTATTTACTCATCAGAAATCAGCAGTGCTGTCAATAACCTGTCATTTCATTTAGAGATGTGAGACTTGCTGTTGTGGCAGGTGTTTCTGTAGTACTCCTTAGGGTTTGTCGAACTGTTACACCCCTCTTTACTCTCTCACCTTTAAACAAAAAGGGGTGGCGGGCATTTTACATGCACCTGTGTAATGAAAGGGGCCTCTTAAAAAGTGAATTGTGAATTCTTATCAGACTCATGTAGAGAATAAAAAGCAGCAGTGTGTTTGCACATGTAGGTGTTTTTGTGTGCATGCGCACGCATGGTTATCTGTAAGTCGATGGCTCTGCCTGTTGTGTAACAGAAAGGGAATTGCTCAGAATCTAGCCAAGCGGTTGACACCTCCTCACACCAGGTTGATGAGGCTCTCAGATCAATACTCCCCTCACCTCAAACCTTCATTTTGCTGGTAGAAAGTACAAGCAAACACACTGAGCTCCCGCACACATATACCTGCCAGCAAGAGTTCATTAGAACTGCCAGTGGTTCTTCATGATGGACTAGAGGCAGCACTCATGAGTGCCTACACAAAACCTAACCAGGCATACATTCATGCACACACACTCAGGCAACAAAATGAGGCTTTTCATCTCAGTGCTGTCAATGTATTACACTTTGCCAAGACCCTCTCCTCAAGATACAGAGGAGGAGAATTAGCTAATTGTACTGAACATCTCTGAAGCAGTGAAAGTCTCACAACGGAATTGTCCAGGATGAGAAACAGGACAATCAGAAAGCTAAAGTAATCAACATGGACTGGAGAGGAGTTCACCGTTAGGCGACAATGCAGGAAAGTCTGCAAAAGCACCAGAGGGCTCAGGCAGCACCAGAGCTGGTCCAGATGTGGAACATCAGCAACTCAGAAGCAGCGCACAGACCCAGAGTCTGGTCAGACTATGGAGAACTTCAACCAGGAAGCACCCCACAGTGCTGAAGATCTCCCTACACCTGAGCAGCCCCAGCACCAGAGACCAGTTCACATTAACCCTCTCCGAAAACCCCAATCCATTTGTTAAGGAGAGAGAGGATTAAATGCAACCACAACCATAGTGTACAACGTTGCTAAGAGAAAAGGCCAGTTCCAACCACAGTAGCAACCAAACAGGAGGAGGAGAGAGATTTTTTTGCCTGAGAAGTGAGCGCGATTTGTAAAAGACCCATCCCAGAGAAACTGTTCCCTGTGGAAATGGAGTGCAGGGGGTTCCCGGCTAAGTCGCATGGCATTTACTTTCTGCTCTAAGCCTGGGCGAGGGAAGCAAGAGGCAAGCTGCTCATAGGATGGGGGATGAGGCAGAACGTGCCTAATGTTGGATATGGAGTAGGAGAGAGGAGGAAAGCTGGAGGCCAGGGGCAGATGGGCAGTGAACTGGCCCACCAACTGGAGGGTGCAGTGGTTGAGGGCCGAAGTACCCAGTGAAAGCTGTTCACCATCCAATGACATCTGCTCTTGGGCAAAGGCTAAAGCTACCTGCTAAAGTAGCTGAGGAAGGCACCCACAGGTGTATGTAACAAGTCATATAATTATACCTTGTCCTCTATCTTTACCTGATTTTTGAAAAGTGGGGTAATGCAAGAGTGCTAGTGTCCCTGAACTTTTGAGCAATCTACTGTGTTGACCATGGCCTGCTTAGAGGATACCCCATTGTCTGACCAAATGTACCTGGAAATTTTTTGATATGCTGCATAAGCACATTTGTCTGTCTGTCTGCCTGTCCGTCTGTCTGTCTATTTGCCTGTCTGTCTGTCTGTCTGTCTATCTGTCTGTCTGTCTGTCTGTCTATCACCCGTCCATCCATCCATCCATCCATCCATCCATCCATCCATCCATCCATCCATCCATCCTCTCTCTTCCTTCCTCTCTCCCTCTTTCCCTCTCTCCCTCCCTCTCACTCAGTGCCGTTCACAGACTGACTCTGGCATCCAGCCGAAAACATCCACACTGAGCAACAGCTTTGGGACATTATTTAAGCAAGGATGGCATAGTGTGTCATTGACAATTGAGAGATCCTAAGCTTGATCTTTAAGTTTGGATTTTGCACAAATGTCCAGAGTACTTTTATTCAAATCAATACAGAAAGGAAGAGGAAATTATACTATATATTGTTTCAAAAAAGGGCTCAAAACAGCATCCGATGTACAGCCCTCTTTCCCCTTATGCTGGTCCTTGGCTTCAATAGGATGTGGTTTCCTATTACAAAACAGGTCTGATTCCATGCAGCTATTTTTTTTCACAGAAACATGTCCACTTTAATTTGAATTCATTGATAAAGTAAAATTTCAGAGAGTTACCCAGGAGGTAGACATGGACACTCTTGAGTTGGCATTTTAGCAGTGTCTGAAATTACCAAATGGTAATTTATACTATCCACTGTTTTCCATTAAGCTCCCTTTATTTCTGAATCTATAGGGATTTCTCAAGCAGAAGCCTTAAAAGAGGAGAATGACTCGCTGCGCTGCCAACTTGATGCCTATAGAAATGAGGTGGAGCTGCTAAAACAGGAACAGGGCAAGAACCATCCAATTAAGAGTGACGAAGACAACACACATTCTCAACAGCTGAGCTTTCTACAGCAGGCTTTGCAAGGCATGCAAAAGGTAGTATCTGTGTACAAACACACACAGACATTTTACCATTCAGAAGTCCAGCAATGACTCTAGTCTTCACAGCATTCCGGTTCAGAATCTGTTTTGAACACCATGGTAACTGTGGTTAACCCTTTGGAATTTGCCATTTTAAATATATAACTTCTGAAGTCTGTCATTTATTCATGTTAGCACTACTTAAAAGGAACATCAAGTCCTGTTAGGGAACAAGGAAAAGTAGAGCCTAGAGCATGTCTGACTTTTAACAGAGGAGCATTTGAAAAACCACATTATCTCGTTGATTGTGATTATAGGAAATATTATTCCCTACTGCATCTAATAGCTGGAGTCTTGAGTCAAGAAACTACTGTTCAAGGAAAGATCAAGTTAAACAAAATTCAACTTATGTTATCATTATCAGTCTCTCATGTACTGCTTTTGTCATGAATTGATCATTTTCAACACACAAATGCAAGTTGCAAATGGTTTGATAAGTTCATATTCAGAATTTGAGTTTATCACTTATTTATTCATCATAGCAAGCATTAAGAAAATATAATTAATTAATGTTTAAAAGTAAAAACTCATTTGGGCCTGAGAGTTCATTTCAAGTCATTCCCAGCTTAAATGCAAAGAATAAACTGAACATCTATCATTACTTCAATTGGGCATTTTCTTACACTATCTTCTATGATCAATTAGTCTGTATAGAGATTATTCTGCATCAGAATAGTTTGATGACGATGGATTTCAGTCCAGGCAATATTAAAAGAAGTCATAATTTTTGTTACCTTCAAATGCTAACATTGTTCATGACAACTAATTATTTGCCTCTGTAAAAATAAAACGAAATGTTGATTGATTTAATGTTCAGCAATGTCATCGAAGGTTAGTTTGTTGGAGAATCATTTGGTTATCTTTCTCTTTTTTTCTTCAGCAATTATTCAAAATGAGAGAAGAACTAAAACAGCGAGATGCTGAGTTGGAGCAGAGTTTAGAGGACAAACAGCAGCTGAAGATCCAAATTCAGAACCTGAAGGAGGGGCTCCAAAACCTCCAGAACACACGTGTAATGCAGGTCAGTTTCATCCAAACATACCACATGTAGCTGTTTTTTCCTGGTATAAAGACAAGGGAAAAATATCCAACAAAAACAGTACTTTTTATATGTACTGTATATTTCATGGCATTGCTCACCTTTGTGTTTGCATTCTTATATTTCAAATTAATACTGCATGTGTAAGAAAGTGTATCCTCTAATGTTTGAGGTATAAGATACATTAAAAATACCAGTTTATCCATTGGAGAGAGGATAATTTGGTAGCGATATGACAAGATATCTCATTGATGCCAAATCATTTTAATTCCCATATTGAATATTTGAACCCCTATTTACATGAGAATATTACCATCAGGATGTCTCCAGGCTGTTGGTCTTCAAGAAGGCTTACCTTTTTGTACAGTCAGGTTCATAATCAGAGGCAAATTATGGATAAAAAAATGTATATTCATCTTAGAATAAATATTTGAGGGTCCTTTGTTTCCATTCCCATTTGTTTTATTGACCGAAATATCAATTTTCCAAGCATGCCCTAACAATCACACGGGGAGGTTTTAGATTCTCAGCAAACAGTCTTTTCCAATTTTGGCTTCAGCTTTTATAAAACTAGAGGGTAAAGTTGTGACTCATTAAATTTATCAAAAGTGTGTGAAAAATGACACATATACAATCATAAACAATTAAGTATGTGGTCAGAATACAAGTAATATATTTTTTTTATTGTCAATAAATGGCTTTAAAACGTAATTTTGTGAAACTAAAGGGTGATGGATGCTCCTTATGTAGTTTACCAGTAATGGATTTTAATTGAATGGAATTGTGTATAAGCTATTGTATTGGCCTGCAGGTTTGCTATCTACCCAACAAATTGTTCTTGGGCTATTTTTCCACTCTGTGTTCTTACTGTTACCAAATGAGAAGAGAAAAAAAAAAAATAATAATACATTTCCTAATTGTGATTATATTGAAAATGGTTACCACAATGAAACGGTATTACGGAACCCTATTGTTTCCTGGATATTTTCATTGTGTAGCCCATAAGCAGTAGAAAGCGGTAGTTCTGTCTGAAACAAGGAACCTAATAGGCTACTATCATTACATATGCAGTATGATCACCAGATAGAACGATTTTGTATGCAGGTATAAAAAAAATAAAAGTACTGTATTTGAACTGTTTTACAAGCTCATATCATTCGCTGTTTATTTTCCTTTCAATTATGAATCCTCCCCAATGCCATAATTGTCCCTATTTTTCAATGTGGTACCTAAAGTGAGAGAGGTTTTTCGCAACAAATTCTGACATGAATGAGCTATATTTCTACAACATTGCCAGAAACAGAGCACCAAGATCCACAATCCTATTACAGTTTCCTGGTTCATTTATCTATGTTAGACATGTCAGGTTTACTAATGTTTCACGTGTTGTCCCATATTTCCAATTTTCAAGTGCTAATGTTTGTTAATGTTCCTTCTGGCTCAGTTTAATAAGAAGAGGGGCTGTCACTGGAATGAGCGTTGGGTTCAATTGTCTATTAAATTGGATAATGACACAAATGAAAGGCTTTCAATCCAGGTTAGGACCTACTCAATGTGTTTTCTCTTTGTAAATACCAGCTTGAGGATTCCTATGGCTCACTGTTGGATTGGTAATTCACTAAGGGGTGCCTCAGATCAACCGAAGAGACAGTTATCAATAGCATGTTAATGGTGATGAGTTTGATGTGTGTCCTCAACTGCGAACCCTGAGGGAGACACTAATTAATTACCTGAATACAGACAAACACAAGCAAGGAGAGGTTGCCTCATTACTGGGAGACAAAAATAAATTTTTGAATATGGCTTTCATCAAGGATTAGCAGTTGTGATACCGTTATTTTTCATGTTGAGGAGATCCTTTAACGCTTCAGTAACTGTGCCTCCTGTTCTCACACTTGACTGTATCTTCTTCTTCTTTTCCTTTCGGCTTTTCCCTTCAGGGGTCGCCACAGCGAATCAACCTTCCCCATCTAACCCTATTCTCTGTATCCTCCTCTCTCACGTCAACTACCTTCATATTCTCTCTCACTACGGCCATAAATCTTCTCTTCAGTCTTCCTCAAGACCTCCTGCCTGGCATCTCCAATTCCAGCATCTGACTACCAATATAGTCCCTATCCCTCCTCTGTACATGACCGAACCATCTCAGTCTGGCTTCTCTGACCTTCTCTCCAAAAGATCTAACATGAGCTGTACCCCTGATGGACTCATTCCTAATCCTATCCATCCTGGTCACTCCCAAAGAGAACCTCAACATCTTCATCTCTACCACCTCCAGCTCCTGTCTTTTGTTCAGTGCCACTGTCTCCAAACCATACAGCATTGCTGGTCCCACCACTGTCTCTTACACCTTTCCTTTCATTCTGGCTGATATTCTTCTGTAACATTGAACCCCTGAAACTTTTCTCCATCCATTTCAACCTGCTTGAACCTGTTTCTTTACCTCTTTCCCTTACTCTCCATTGCTCTGGACTGTTGAACCTAAGTACCTGTAATCCTCCAACTTCTTGATCTCCACTCCCTGTAGCCTCATCGTTCCACCCGGGTTCCTCTCATTCACACACATATATTTTGTCTTGCTGCGACTAACCTTCATTCCTCTCCTTTGCAAACCATACCTCCACCTCTCAAGATTTTCCTCAACCTGTTCCCTGCTCTCACTACAGATGACAATGTCATCTGCAAACATAATGGTCCTTAGAGATTCGTGTCTAACCTCATCTGTCAGCCTGTGCATCACCACTGCAAATAAGAAGGGGCTCAGAGCTGATCCCTGATGAAGTCCCAACTCCACCTTGAACTTCTCTGTCACACCTACAGCACACCTCACCACCCTGTCTCACAACCAGCATATACAGTATGCCCTGCACCAGTCTAACATACTTCTCTGCTACTCCAGACCTCCTCATACAATAACAGTTCTTCTCTCGGCAGCCTGTTGTATGCTTTTTCTCGGCCTGTAAAAGTGCAATGCGGCTTCCTCTGACCTTATCTGTACTTCTCTATTAGCATTCTCAAAGCGATGACTGCATCTGTAGTACTCTTTCTAGGCATGAAGCCATACTGCTGCTGCTCACAAATGCTGACTTCTGCTCTCAGTCTAGTTTCCACTACTCTTTCCCATAACTTCATTGTATGGCTCATCAACTTTATCCCTCTATAGTTACTGCAATTCTGCACATCCCCCTTATTCTTAAAAATGGGCACCATCACACTTCTTCTCCACTCCTCAGGCATCTTCCCTCTCTCTAAGATCCTGTTGAATATTCTAGCCAGAATCTCTACAGCTGCCTCTCCTAGACACTTCCACACCCACTCAGGTATATCATCTGGACCAACTGCCTTTCCATTCTTCATCCTCTTCAATGCCCACTTCACTTCACTGTTACTCATCTCTGCTACTTTTGGGTCTAGAATAGTCACCTCCTCTACCCTTCCCTCTCTTTCATTTTCCTCATTCATCAGCTCGTCAAAGTACTCTTTCCATTTTCCCATCACTCTTTTAGCATCTGTCAATACATTTCCCTTGCTATCCTTAATCACCCGGACCTGCTGTACATCCTTTTCGTCTCTATCTCTCTGTTTGGCCAACCTGTATAAATTATTCTCTCCAACCGAGCACACAAGTCATCGGTTGCCCTTTGTTTTGCCTTTGCTACCTCTATCTTTACCTCATGCTCCATCTTCCTGTACTCCTGTCTGTTCTCTTCAGTCCCCACAGTGTCTTTGAATACACTCCTGCACTTCCTCATTCCACCACCAGGCCTCCTAATCTACTTTCTTTCCAGACAACACACCTGTCACCCTGATCACATTAGCTGTAGTTGTCAAGTCACCTGGAAGCTCTCCCTGACCACAATAGCCTTACTCATCTCCTCCCTGAAAACCATATAACACTCCTCCCCTTTCAGCTTCCACCACTTTGTCCTCTGCTCTGCCTTTGTCCTCTTGATCATCCTTGTCACCAGAGTCATCCTTCAAACCGCCATCTTATGCTGTCTGGCTACACTCTCACCTACCACTACTTTTCAGTCACTGATTTCTGTCAGATTACCTTTTCTATAGAAGATGTAGTCTAACTGCGTGCTCCGACCTCCGCTCTCATAAGTTACCTTATGTTCCTGTCTTTTCTGGAAAAAAGAATTCACTTCAGCCATTTCCATCCTTTTTGCAAAGTCTACCACCATCTTTCCCTCTACATTCCTATCCTGGATACCAAACCTACCCATCACTTCTTCATCACCTCGATTTCCTGCACCAACATGTCCATTGAAGTCTGCCCCAATTACCACTCCCATTTCTGGGGATATTTTGCATCAATTCATCTAATTCATTCCAGAACCTCTCCTTCTCCTTTAACTCACATCCTACCTGTGTGGCATAGCCACTAACAACACTGAGCATCACGCCTTCAATTTCTAGTTTCAGGCTCATAAGTCTATCTGATCTTCTTATCACCTTCAGAACATTCCTAACAAACTCCTCTTTCAAGATAATTCCTATTCCATTTCTCTTCCTATCAGTACCATGATAGGAAGCCCTCGACTGATCCAGTATGAGATTCTTCGGTTCGATTCGCATATTTGGTTTTGGCAAAGGTTTTATGGGACCAGCTCAGGGAGACACTGGCCTGTGCCCCCCCGAGTCTGGCTCCAGAAGACAGTGGCCTGTGCCACCCTGAGGCTGCATTACACACTTGACTATATCCTTACTATTAATGATAATAATAGTAGTTTATACCTTGCTCATCCCTCATTGGGAAATTCATTCTCCTCATTTGACCCTTCATGGATGAACCATGATCAGTTGGCTGCCGCCTCGGTTCCAAGGACAATTGTTCCACCTCCTGCACCACGCCACCCCTTTTGCAGATAATAAGGATTTTAAGATCTAAACAACCTGTGTCACCATTTTTCATCATATTTCTGAATACTGCAAACAAATACAGTGTATTAGTTCAGACACTAAAGTTTGATTCCATGTGTAAAACTAAAGATGTTATGAATGAACTGTTCTTCTGCAGTCTGTTCATTCACTTCTTAATTATACTTACTACTGCTGATTTCTTTCGTGCGTACGTGTGTGTTTATGCGTGTATGTGTGCATGTGTGCCTGTGTGCGTTGATGGCCTGCCATTGAAATGATGAAATGAAGCCCTAGTATCTTCTCCACTTTAGACATGAATTTCAGTAGTTACATTAGGAAAGTACCATAAGCATCCTTCTAACACCTTAAAGATTGAGCTCGAGTCAGAGACTTGATGACAAATCATGATCCGGGTTGGTACTTTCATCTCTAAACAGTTGGATTACCACATGTTAACATGTGCATCTTAATACACCATTCAGGCAGGTCTTTTACAATTGTTGTGCACTTCGATTTCATTATTGAGTGATTTACTTGCTCAAGTGTTCAATCTATGCATTTAATGCATGTTTTTTTTCCATGTATTGATATCTGTGTAATTTTTCTTATTGTTATATTTTATATTTATTTCTCAGTGAAGTTCTGCTGTGCAGGATTATCAAGTATAGAAACAGAAAAAAATTATCAACCAGTTTATCAGTAACTTCAAATCAAAATCACACTCCCCGCTTACTTGTTTGTTACAGTTTTGCTGTTAAGGACAACCATTCAACACTGAAAAAAAAAAATGTTTTGGGCAATTTCCTTAGACATAACTGGATGGGAATCCTCAAAACCGTTTCATTTTTTAGTTTTTTTATCCCCAGAATTCTTTGGTCAACCCCACTCAGTAGCTTATATCTCATATGTTTCTAATGTGCTACAGTTAGAGACATCGAATCCAGATGAAAGAGGGAGTGAGGAGAGCATTAATCAAGCCAGTGTAAGTGGGGTGCCACCCAACATCTCTGTCTTTAAGTGTTTCCATTGTCTCTTCTTTCATCTGCTAGTGCCTTTCCTCCTTGACCCATCTCCAGCGACATGACATATCATTACATGTCAATCAAGTTTGCAGGGACTGCATACATCACATTCATAATCAACCAGCTACAACTGGTTGGGGAAATAGAGAAACAGAAGCAAAAAAGGCAAAAGATGTCCATATGTCAACACTCCTACACTGAGATTCGCACATGCTCGGTGTTACAGATAGATTAGTAAAAGCAAAGGCCACAACATGGGTGGTAAAATAGTAAAATCCAGTGAAGGCCACAAGACAAATAAAATGTGTTACTTCTCCTTCTTTTTTGCCACCTGTCTCAGATCTGAAAGTCATGGCTCGATCATTTGCCCTTCAATTTCCAATTCTCTTACTCTCCTGTTCTATTTGTTCTTTTTGCTCTCATCTCGTGCGTGCGTGCATGTTTGTGTGTGTGTGTGTGTGTGTGTGTGTGTGTGTGTGTGTGTGTGTGTGTGTGTGTGTGTGTGTGTGTGTGTGTGTGTGTGTGTGTGTGTGTGTGTGTGTGTGTGTGTGTGTGTGTGTGTGTGTGTGTGTGTGTGTGTGTGTGTTAGATGGGATACATTTCATCTCTTTACCAGAAACATAGCTTGAGGCTGAAAACTCGCGCCTCATTATCATCCTCTGTGCTTCCTTGCGTCTATGTTTTAGTTGTGGAACTCTATGATATGTTTATTGCAATTACCTGTGTTTGACTGTGTTCATATTATGTTGCATGTATCCACTTTAACTTTGTTTACTTAAGATTAGCCATATTCAAACATTTCTAGTGATCGGTAGATGACGTGTGTATGTGCAGGAGACGACTACATCAACAGTAGTGTCCTGCAGTCAGGAGAAAGAAGGCCCCACAGAGAAGAATCCACCCAGTCCTGTCCACTCTGAAAGGGAAGCATTGCTTGTTGGTAAGTTCTGACAGGATCAGTTTCACATACACTAAATTTTATGACTACTGAATTCTAATCTCGGACATTGCATAATTTACATTTAGAATGGCATCCTGCAAGAGATCATGGGGCCACAGACGCTCTGATGCAAAACAAGGGTCTCAAAATTTCACATCACAAATTCCTTTTTCCCATCAAAAGAACATTAAGAAAATATAGTAGTTTGTTAATGAAGTGTTCGTGTGACTTTAAATAACTGTACAGTTCTGTTCCATGTGCAGTACTGCAATCATTATCACCTCCAAGCTTTTCCCGACTATCATTATTATTTCTTTGGTAATTAATTAAAGTAACAAAGTATACAGTTTTATCTTTTCTCCTCACCATTCAATCCTTGGTGATCACTCACAGAAATATCCTGCCAACCTGCAGGTGTATTGATTCATATATCTACAAAAAGCGCAGTGTATTTTTTTGTGTTTATTTATTGTGCCTGTTCTGTTTTTTGTAGTCAAAAAATCCCAGCTGTATTGACAGGTGGCCAGCACAAAGCAAGTCTCTTTGTTCTGCATCTTACCCTCAGATTAATGTTCAGATGCTAGTGCTTATGAAATTTGACGTATAACTCCGTCAAATCTAGAAGTCTTAATGGGTTTCTTTCATCCTATATTTTCAAATTCAATAAATGTCCAAAGAAACAAATACACATAAGAAGATTCTGGAAACATTCAGCAATCAGCAGATAATAAATCTAAGCCTTCCTGAGAAACCTGGTGATTGCATGCTCATTGATAATCTGAACATTGAATTGGTACTTGTTTTTAAAGAAGACATCTTTGGTGTCTACAAGGAAAACTTGTCCATTGTAGTATTTCATTCATTGTCTGTGGAGCAGCTCTAGGCTGTCATGCTGTTTGTGCTCAAGCATCCACTGACCCCCTGCAGTTGGTGAAAATAGTCTTTTCTCCAACATAAAAGTCTCAAAACTGTGGTATTCTGGCCTTATAGATATAGCAAGTGGAAAACATCACGACATTAACACTGTGTTTGTTGTGAGTGTTTAGTGAGCAAAGGTGGAGGATTATCTGTCCCAAAGCTCAGCTTTGTGAGCTGAAAGCAGATGGTTTGTTTTAGCTCAGTAGAGACCGAAGCTTTGACGAGGGAATACAACATCAAAGCCATCATTAGAAACTCTCCCTAATCTGGGAGTGAACTGTACGAGGACTTTGGGAAAAGCCACTGGGAGCTTGTGTTGTAAAGAGAAGGAATTGAATAAAATGGTGTCATGAAAAACCCATGGCATTTTTTCATTGTGTAAGAGGTCATAGAAACTGGAGGTACAGGAGAAAGCATTAACATTTCTGCATTTCTCATTTGTTGTACCCCAGGGATCATTTCAACCTTCCTGCACGTTCATCCATTCGGAGCCAGCATTGAGTACATCTGTTCCTACCTGCAGCGTTTGGACACTAAGGTAAAGGCACAAAAGAACCTTAAGTATTTTCAAAAAATGTAAAAGAGGAACATCCAAATCATAGGAATAAATCGTTTCGGTCAAGGTTGAATGTTTCAAGACAAACAATACAAAAAGAAGCAATGTTGGGCTACAGGAATGTTCCAAGCCACTAATTAAATTATTTTGATGAAACCAATATGAAATGCAAGTAGAGAAGTAGGCCAAAGTGCAGAAAATATTATCGTTCTAGGTTGCGTCTTTCTCAGTGAAATCAATTGTATGAACTGAAATCTTTTCTTTTCAGTTGGCCCTTCTATAGAATGAGTCGGCTGTTTCAGCTTTCCGTTATCCCTCTAGATTATATGCACCCAGACACTATATCTGTCCCCCTACTATGCTGAGATAGGGGTTGTTTGTATACCAGGGTCCTGCTGATCGGTTGAGACAGAGTTTTTTGATGCCCTCAGTGTTTTGTAATGCTTTAAAAATCTTTTTCACAGAAATGGCTTCGCTTTGCGAATGGACGTTTTAGCGAAGCCAAACGGTAATAAGCAAATCATTTGACATTTTGGCAAATGCCCTTCTGCCCCTCTCTTACTATTTTAAAACCTAATGAAATTATTTATGCCACTTTTGAGTCCGCGTTAAACATTTGAAAGTAGTTTGGCACCGTAGCCAGCAGATCATTAACCAACCTCAGAAGACTCAATCAAGAGCTGGGTTCTATCCAGAAAGAAACGGAGTGTTACTTCTGCATAAAACTAGAAAGATAGGCAGTGGGTGTAACTCTGAAATGTTGATCCCGTCAATTTTTTCATTTAGAACAGACTGTTGACTTGTTCTCAACAAACAAAGTCAAAGGTAAATATCTTTAAATAGATGTTGATTCCAAGTATCATAGAAATACAAGAGGAATTGTTTTGGAAAAAAAAAAAACTTTTGAGAACTTCTCCAAATGCTCTATCTTGAAATGTCATAGGTAGCCGTATCTGGCTGGTCCTTCTTTTTCACTTTTTGGTCCAGTGTGAATACCTGTGAATATTTGTCTTAACGTTTGTACATCCACATTGGTACAGCATATCTGTGTGCATCTGTTGTTTTCAATGACTAGGCTACACAAATTAAGCAGCCCACAGAGTTTTGTCAATACAACTGGCTAGACTCCCCAACAACAACCCCAATCCTCTGCTTATCAGGTGCTTCCATACACAGCTTCACTGTGTATAATGACACCCTAGTCTAATCTCCAGGATGGACCTTAATGCATCATGACATCCACATAGGCAATCGAGTTATTAATGAAAGAAATTGCATGTAGTCCTCAGCAGTTAATTTTGACACTGTCACTACAGCACTGCTGATCCACAGCCCACATGCAAGGTGGAAGTCAGTTTATGCCTAGTCGGTTGACTGCTCTCACCATCTGAATAGAAAGTGTTGGAAATCATCCCACCCAGGTCTCATGGCATAGAAACCTACGACTGATTTGCAATTAGATTGCATTTAGTTAATTTAAAGAATGTTCATCCATAGTATCATCTGAATCTGTTGGATGTGTTACTGTGTGTTTGTGGGACTGTTGAGACAGAAGGTGAGTTTGTATGTGGTAGTAAGCTTTGTGAACAGAATGCATATTTTGCAGGTGGCTCTGAATCAGTGTGGTTTGGTTTAGGGTACTTCTCAGTGAATAAATGCTGTTACTCTGTAATTAGAGATTTTCTGGTGGAGCAGCATGTCCACCCGCTGACCTTCATAAATCAGCATGAGTGACAAGTAAATTTATTATCTTTAATTACTTCGTGAGTTGTCTGCAGCACTAATCATATGCAAGATATTTGAGAAGTGGAAGAATTCAACCGAAGAATTATTAACTAGGACACTCAGTGTTCCTCTGTTTACATCCAGAAACTTTCAAAAGCACTCATCAGCAGCCTCATACATTGACAACTTTAATTATACAAACACTGATGAACTGGGGAAAGAAAGAGTCTCATAGACTTTGTATTGAAAAAAAACTACTTATGAAAACAGCTGTGCTTGTTTCTGTCCATTTGTAAGAATATACATACAGAGGGGCCGGGGATATAAAAAGGACCTGGCTTAGGGGAAAAAAAGAGAAAAAAAAAGAGCGTGAATCCATAACTCACGCCAAAGGTAAAGGTGCTCAGAGATGGAAACATTGTGAAACCAATTTGCCCGAGTTAACACATTCTGTGAGTTGATTTAATGATATTAAAGTCGAAACATTTAATTGAAATAGTGCCTCTCTAGTTTCACTGATGTGAATGATATGTGAGAAATGGCTTTAACGAAAATGTATGTTTCCATGGTTTGAGAGGACTTGTAACATTCAGCCTTTGATTTAAAATATATTTGAAGCTTTACGATATTTGGTAGATAGTAGGTAGTTGTTGTTTTAGAGGTGAAATTTGGACTTTTCCTGGGAAGTCCAAAGAGACTCAACTGGATGACAGTGATGCACCTGCAGCCAGCAGTTTACTGATAACATACTGAATTCTTGATCCTTGATAGTTACACTTGATTTTTAATACTGTCATGGACTTACCTTTGTTCTGTCTGTATGTTTGTAGATTAACCCTGGTGAGGTGGAGGCTCTTCTCTCTCGGCTGCCCTGCACATTCAGACAAGAGCTGACCGGTGTGGGAGCCAGCTTAGAGAAGCGCTGGAACTTCTGTGGGTTCCAGGGAATAAAAAGCACATAGAATCTGGATTGTTCACACTTGTTGCAAATGGAGACACTATTAAGACATGGCTTTCTGACAAAGAAGAACAGGGGCAATATAAAGAGTATGCTCTGAAAGAGAGCATAAAGACAAATAATGAAAGAGTAGACTGCACCTGATGGACAGGAACAGAGAACACTTCTTACAGATCTTGGATTTGTGAGGAGGAAAGATATTCATTAACACTTCACGGACTCAGTCTAGGCATAAGACACGTGAAGAAACAGCTTTTCCATGGTTACAGGAATGCGGACACCAAACTATGATGACATGAGTTTGAACTCCTTTTGTCAGTGTATGCTAAATGTTTTTCGATTCAACTGCTCTCTGGGAGCCACAGAAGAGGAGTGATCCCTACTGTCACTGGATTAGTATGTAATAATGGCCGACATTGGCAGGGCACCGAGGCAAAGGTCGGGTCTGCACAGTGTCAACATCAGCCAGGACTACAGGGCTTACCTGATAGCTTATCAAGGTCGAACTGAACACTTAAAACCTCCAGAACCTTTGGCCTCCATCTCCTCTCCTTTTCCTGTTCCTGGTTTGTAACATAGATCAAAAATTGATATATTTCTTCATTTCAAGACGGTTAGGAGTTGCGTAGAGGCAATTGTAATAAGTTGTAAATGCCTGGATTGTATTTTTGAATATAAAAGCTGATTTGAATACAAAAAGGTTTTGGTATATTTTTGTTTGACTATGTCAGGGGTTGGTCCTTTAAAAGCTTTGCAGGGCATACAATCTGCTTATAAGTGTGTGTGTCTGCATTCTTACTTCAAGAGGTTTTGTTGTTTTGTTCCTTCCCAATGCATCTTTCTTTGTTACTTTAGCTATACTCAAGGCTGGTGTGAAAGTCCTGAATAAAGTCTCTTTTTGTCTCAAAAGCCATTAAGTGAGCTGTATCACACTTAGTAGGAAATACACCCAGGGGATCATGTTAATAATGTTTAACTGTTGAGGCAGCATGTATATGTTGTTTACATGTATTTACAAATATATTTGTATCTTTGTGCTACTTGCCTGAATCCATACATGAAGCAGCCACATATCCAGAGATGGATGGAGTTTTCTTCGCCATCTTTGCCAGATAGAATACTCTAGCTGCCAGGGCTAGAGCATTCTCTTAAAATCCCAGTCAAGCATTCTTAATGTGCCTCCACCGGGCTATTTATCGTCTGTCTGCCACACTCCATTGCCCTGGAAAACAAAGGTTTATTATTATACTTGATTTTCTCTCGTCAGCCCCCTATATTTCCTTCGGGTAATACATTTGAAAGATTAGCGTTCACAGAGCATACAAGTACTTGTACCTGTATTATTAATATAGGCTGTGTTTGTTTGCCTATAAGTATTTCCTTTCCATACACACCTATTCATTATTGAAAGCAGTGGTTCCATCAGGAAGTGGGTGTCATGGTAAAAAAATGTCCTGCCTTGTTAGGAGAGCAGTTATTTGTATGTTTGATAGAGCAGGTAGCCTTCAGCCAGTTGTGTTTTAACACTGAGGACAAGCTTGATTAGAAAAGAATAGCAAGTTTAAAATGAAAATAAGGATAGTGCATGATCATACCAACTGCCATGAAAATAACTGCTTTTAGGTAGATGTGATGATATTCCTTCTGACATCCAGGGATTGAGGATATCGTAAAAAATCGAGCATCATTTCTTCTGCTCCTATTACCTTTAAAAATTCATCAGAACATTCCTCTGGACAGTATGTTGCCCAGCTCACACGATACTGCTCCACCGCTACACTCCAGTGTTTCCTGTGTTCTCTCTGACAAAAACAACAGTATTGCACAATGTTTTCTCAACAAAGAAGTTTCACCCCTGAGTTGCCAGTCCTTACCACTAATCACTCAAGGCATTCACAATTTATCTATTTTGCAGCTGTTTGTGTTTTATTGTGTGCGCCTTGCAAAATTTAAGGGGTTTGCTGTGCTCCGGGTTCGTTGGCATCACACAAAAACTACACGAATGACGACGACTAATAAAATCCATCAGCACTTTCCCAGCAAACATAATCTTCACTGCTGTGTTCTCACAATGACCCAGTGAGAACCCTCTTCATGGATTCATTACAAGATTGGTGTAAGCAAATGCTATTTTAGAATGTGATTGACCTCGCCAGCTGTGATGATGACGTGAGACTGCCAGTGAAGTCTACAGGAAAGATTTTTGAAGATGCTAGAGCATACACTGTGCCAACATTTTAAATTAAGGAGTATGAGTAACATTCTAGAGAGGCCTTTCTTAGAATTATTTCCTGAATCATTTTATTCATGCTCACATCACACTTAAAATGGGTGTAATTGGATGAGGAGATAACCTGTCTCCTTTGGGCAATATGATGGTGATACCCCTAATTACCTTTTCGTCTCATGTTGCTTCTTGATGGCATCCTCATCTACTTAATTATCACGGCCTCCCTTGAGTGAACAGGTGAGAGGATGTTGTATGTGTATTCAGCACAGGGTTCATATAACCTAAAATGAGATAAACAATCACACCAGACAGCAGATTAGAGGAACACTGGGGAGACATTACTCCTAAGCAACAGGTATTCAGTTGAAGAATTTAGACACTGACAGACAGGAACACGGAGTGGCTTACTGCTGCTTTGTCACCCAATAAATTACCACAAATCTAGATCGTAACTAGATCTATCACTGGATAAATCTTTTTGAAAAGCCAGTTGACAGGAGGCGATGATTCACAGCTCCTCCTACTGAGCACAAGCACAAGCTACACTTCACATAAATATTTTCAACCGGCAGGCAGCACCCCAGCTGATTTGCACAACCCGTTTTTGTGTGGAGACTGAGCTGAAAGATGTGTTCATGTATGTCTCTCTCTCTCTCTCTCTCTCTCTCTCTCTCTCTCTCTCTCTCTCTCTCTCTCTCTATCCATCCATCCATAAAATCTGCATGATCCTCATCAATTTATGTACGCATAAAAGCTCCTAAGTTAACTCTTCCAGAGTGCCAGCTGCAGCACAGAGATGCAGCACTGCTCCAGAAACACTTGCCTCCAGGGACCTGGAATGACATCTTAGAAACCAGGAACAAAAGAATATTAAAGCTAGAACTAAAGAGATTTCATTTTTTGAGGATGATTAGTTTGGCAGTTGGAAAATCATGTTTTGTATTATTTTTTGTTTACTGTCTTTTGGTGTAATCATAGAATTGTAAGCATGTTTTGCCTGGAAAGACTGTCGGAATAATTCCTTTATGTTCAGCTCTCTGGGGTGCCTCGGCCCAGGACTTCAATGGCTTATGTCATACAGGCGATCTCACTGGTTTCTTTACAATATTATTTCCCCCTCTTGGTCTTTTTTTCCTCCAGTGAGATCATCACCAAGCCAAGACTGGCTTATTCGTACAGCCCAGGGCAAATCAGAGTGTTTTATATTACACAAAATGCAGTAAGTCGACACACATAATATATTGCAGGATTCAAAAAATACATGTAAGGGTCTTTGGTGACACAAAGCACAAGGCATGGCATTTTCAAACACCTCACATTTAATTCATTACGTGGCAATGGAAAAATCCAACCTTGATTTCAGTGATGCAAAAAACGTGCAGTTAAGTTTGTCCTCATTGCAAAGCACATTAAAATCTATCACTGATTCTCAGTGTTCAGTCTTGACTGTGGCAAAGCAAGTTTGTCCGGAATGATGGATGATTTTTGTACCCACATTTTACAGTTCTTTATAAAGAATTGTCATTATGAATGTGTGTATTCAGTGACACTGTCATTCACCTATTTAGGGAGCCCTGTGAAGACTCAAGGTGTAGTGAAGGGGTAGATAAGATAAGATAAGATGAGATAATACTTTATTGATACCCATCGGGGAAATTCGGGTGTTGCAGCAGCAACATTAGAGGAAAAAAAAAAACAGGAAAGATAAATACACACATATGACAGTGCAAACCCATATGCATGTGCACATAAGTCACCACTAGAGGAGCCTATGAGAGAGGAGACTATGAAGTAGACAAATTCAAGAGTTCAAATCCTGCAAAAATACAATTGTCAGTGTATTCTTCAGGGGTTTTTTGTCTTTCTAATTATTTCAATGTTGTGTCTAGGCTCCGGTGTGGCTTCATGATATCCCCGAATTTCTACCTTGGTTTGATCGACGGTAAAATGGGGGTGTCTACAAATGTGTACTATGTATTGTCACTCTTTTGTTTTCTTGAGACCAAAAATTAATAATCTAAAATAAAAAAGCTTGTTTTGCTAGAAGATAACAAGATACACTATTGCAGTTCAAAGCAATTGATAATGTTGTACCAAGTCCTAAAACATGATTTAGAAAATCAATTTTAGAGGAGAAGAAAATTACTGCATCACACCTCTCTAGTCCAGGCCTGTTTGAATGTTTGTAACATGAAACATAAATGGCATTAGAAAACACATCTTGATTGTCATGTTTTGTCAATAGTAGGAGGGGTTTTTAGAATCTGTGCATGGTTATGCAAGTATCATGTTAAGCAATATTGCAGTGATATCATCTATGTATAATGAAGTCTTATCCAAAAATATTTTTACTGTGACATACTAATAACAGAATAATCAGCGACCCATTATTCAATACTAGTGTTCAGGACACCCATGCCAGAATTGTTTATGGGACAATGCACATCTAACTTGCTGGCTTGACTACTGATGATTTAATACCAGGAGCAAAAGAATATTTAGTTCAGATAATTAGTTATTATGAAATTGATAATTTAGCTTCAAATCTCAGGGAAAGTTTTGTTATCTTGAGATTAAAAGATATCTCATCAACATCAGGAACAAATAAAGTAATCCATCATGGATTTTCTTTCTGACTGTAAGTTTGTTGGGTTTAAACCAAACATTAACTTCAATTTCTTTCTTCCACATATTCCAAGACAGTTACGTCAGTCACATATATTATCAGAATTATGTTTTTGTAGTTATTTTCTCAGTGCTTGAAAGTTAGTATCATTCCATGGTTGTACAGATTCATCAATTTGTAATTCCTCTGTGGAATAATAGGGATACATTTTTCCCCCTGCAAAGCTTTTAGGGAGAGTGATTCAAAGATCAGTCCTTTTCAGAAAGCTCAGTCACAGCAGAGGTCAAGGAACATGCGTGGGTGTGGCAAGTTGTATTTTGAGAGATTTACTCTGGCTTGGATAAGACTGTTTTCAGACTGACAGCAGTGTTCTCCCTGCCTATTGTTTTGAAAACTCTGTTATCCTGAACAGATGGCTGTGCTGGGAGGAAAAAATGAATGTTTTTTGTTTAGTTAAGGTGAAGATCATGTTCTTGTGAAAGAGAAAATAAAAACAAAGTGCCCAGAAAACAGTCAATACAATATTTTAATGGTTTAAAATGCTATTGGAAGGTTTTTTCAGTCACAACTGTCTTTCTTAATATTGATTCTTTCTTTGACAGATGGCAAAGGACCATTGAAGTAAATGACAGACCAACACACTCTCATTTCAGTAATGTGCATAGCTGTTCCTTACCATTGTCTTTAAGATTTCCATGGAAGTTATGCAGCCTTTTTGTGCTGGTCAGAAAATAATGAGAACACATTTTTTTTGTTTTCCTTTATACAGCACACATGTTAGGTATTTAACACAAAGAAACCAACCTTATCCAGCCCCAGTTGGTAACCTTCCCCTGTAACTTTCTTCTTCCTGAATTGCTTTCAGGGTTTTTTTTTGCATGCTGCATGAAGATGAGTGGTCATCCAGGCAATCAGATAGAGATCGTGGGCCCTGCTACAGTGAAGCAAATCTGACTAAGCAGATAGTCTGCAGCAAAGAGCAAGGGCATGTAAGGAAAAACGTTCAGCTGAAGCTCCTGTCTACACTCTGGCAAATGCTCTGATTCTCTTCAGACAGCTGCAGTGTAGAATCCCTAACCGGCATCATTGTGCCCTTCGATATCATGTCATCACAAACTAAGCAGGGTGTCCCAAAACTGCAGTTTGTTCTTATTTGTTCAAACAAAATGATCTGTAAGCATATTTGCTATCAAATTGAATTTATACAGATCTGCAAATATATTATCAGTCATCAGTCATGTCTTCTCTTACAAAACTAATATTCATCATATAAAAATCACTTTGACAACACTGATGCTTTTTAAGGCAAGTGAATGGAATGAAATATCCTAAAGGACCCCCCCACACACAGTTTTAATGCAATTTAGTAGAATTGGTTCTGTCTCTCTCTCTGGCTCAAAAAAAAGGGAGTTAAATCACAGAGTGAACTCATCAAGATTTTTGAAAAGGTAGTTTGATAACTATCTTGAGGTATTTTAAAGCATGGATGACTCTAGCAATGGTAAATAAAAGCTTTGACATTTGACTTGATTAATGTGCCAAATTAAGATTTTTGAACTATCTCCCTTCATTGCACAATTATATACACTGTGGTATTATATAAATAAGGGATTTTGTATTTTGCAGTGCATTGCACTGTGTGGAATTTGGTTTAACACGCCATAGATGCAGTCATTATACAAGGGGACAAATTACACTCCCAAATTTACTGCAATAAATCCATCTATACTGGTCCACCATGGAAACATGTTCCAGTTTTATTGTAGAAAAAGAGAAATTTGCTCTTTGAACACTGTAGCCAGAAATGCTGTTTTTATTCTCACTTGCCTTTTGACAAATGATTAAGATTGAAACATTTACTCTCAACAAGAATGACAGGCTTTTGTCTAAAGTACCTTGTCACAGAAAAATAGTGTTTACAGAAACCTGGCTAAGAGGCATCCGGTCTGTTAGGTTTGTATTCTTGATCACACATAGATGCAATTTTATAAACAAGTTATCCTGTCTCACTGTCTCCAGATAAGACTTTTCCATCCTACATGATTTACCATTCATTGTGGACTACAAATGGGTACCAGCTGCAATCGACAATGCTGTGTTGCAACAATTCCCATGACATCCAGTTGTTTTAATGCAGGTCAATTTATCATGAATTTGGCAAATCAAATGCTTATATGTCCAGAGAGAAAGACCCTACTTATTGATCTATACCTTCCACATGTGCAAATATTTTATTTATTTCAGCAGATGTCTTTCCAGAACATTTTGAAAACTATTTGAAATTGAATAGAAATTGTCATTGCATTTCAAAACACAACGGAATTGTAATGCTGCTCCATGGTGTAGGAAGCAAAAACAAAAGAAGAAGTTAAAATGCAATAATATGATATGCACAATATAATGATAAATAATGAAAAACGATGCAATCAGAGCATCGGAACAGAGTGGAGAGAACAGAGCAATCAGTAATATTCTTGTAAACAGAGGCTCTTGTGAACATTCTGGGGTACATTGCACTTGTCGACTACATGCTTGACTAAGCATGGAGATATGAATAAAAAACAATATATAATACATTGTGAATTATTGCACCTGAGTGATGTTGGGAAAAGATTCTTGAGGTGTATGGCATGGTGGTTTATGTGGGGATTTGTTTGTGGTGGTTGAGTGTGCTGATGGTTTTGGGAAAGAAGCTGTACTGAGTCTGTTTGCGCAGCTTTTGTGTGTCCTATAGCACTGGCCGGAGGGCAGCAGTTTGAACAGGTGGTTGCCAGGGTGGCAGTTGTCCTTGATGATGTTTGTTGCTTTGCTGAGCTTAGAAAGCTGGCAATGTCCTCAAGGCTTGGTAGAGAGCGGCCCGAGATCTTTTGGGTTGTGTTTATCACTCTCAGCTGTGCTCTGCTGTCAGCCGGCGTGCATCCAGCATACCACACTGTCACGGATTATGTCAGGATGCTCTCGATGGCTGCTCGGTAGAAGGTCACAAGCAGCTTCTCAACCAGGTTGTTTTTCATGAGCACCCTCAGGAAGTGGAAACACAGCTGGGCCTTGTTCACCACTGCTGTCATGTTGGCAGACCAGGAGAGTTTGTCGGAGATGCACACCCCCAGGTATCTGAAAGACTGAACTCTTTCTACACACTCCCAGTTTATATCGAGTAGAGCGGGCTCCGCACCCCCTCTCCTGAAGTCCCTGATGATTTCTTTTGTTTTTGTGGTGTTCAGCATGAGATTGTTTGCTGTGCACCACTTTGTCAATTTCCACATCTCATCTCTGTAATGGGACTCATCTCCATTAGAGATGAGTCCATTATGCTGGTGTCATCTGCAAATTTAATGCAGGTGTTGGAGAGATGGGTATGGGAGCAGTGATGTGTGTATAGTGTGTACAGGAGGGGGCTCAATACACAACCTTGGGGGGAGCCTGTATTGAGTGTTTGTTGGTGGAGAGTTGGGGACCAAATCTGACTGCTTATGGGCGATTTGTAAGGAAGTCCTTAATCCAGTGGCAGATGGATGTCGAGATGCCCAGGTGACACAGTTTCTCCACCAGGATCACCAGAATGATGGTGTTAAAAGCGGAGTTGATGTCTATGAAGAGCATCCTGGCGTAGTTCCCCGGGTGCTCAAGGTGGCTGTGTGTGGTGTGGAGGGCTTCGCTGATAGCGTCTTCAGTGGAACGGTTTGCTCTTTAAGCATTCAGCATTTTTTCCTCACTTATTCAGACTGACATTTCTCCTTTTTATGATCATATAAGAGTAATGATGATAATGTTGACATGTTAGTCAGATAAAGGACCATTTAGTACAAGTTAAATAACAGCAAACGTTAGGTTTAGTGACACTTTTCTACTATGGCATGCTCTTTCAGTCTATTTTTATATTTTTGTGTCTTAGAATTACAATAAATAGTTCATTATGCATATGTATACAGTTTACAGTCAAGCCTACATCCTTCAAACATATCTAGCAAGGTAAGGCAGTTTCTGTCATTTTTGTTGAATTTTTATTGCATTTTTTATTTTTTTTTGTGAGAATCTAAACTTTTTTGTATTTATTTGGTAATGAAATACATTAACTTGCCCATGGTTTGAGGATATGGAATTTTGCAAGGGCAATTTTTGGTGTAATGAGTAATGGCCAAAAGATTGACTACTCACTGTGGCTCAAATGTTTCAGGTAGATATACTGTACATTAGTAGACTAAGAAGCATTAGCATCATTATTCTTGCATGATCACAAAGAGTAGAAGTGTCAGCCTGAATAAGTGAGAACAAATGCTGAAGCCAAAGTGAGGGAGCTTGAGCAGCAACTGAAGATAGGAAAAGCAGCAGCAGAAGAGAAAAAGCATAATGTAGGTCTGTAATGCAGGATGAGCACTATTGAAAGAAAACACTAAAGAGAGGCACTGTACTCTGCTGTCCGAGCATTAATTTTGTTTTAATGCTTGATGCAGTACAGAAGGTCCAGAGCCTAGGAAGGCTATCCTGCCTGAGAAGCGAATTAGAGTGAGTGGTGAAGAGGTTAGTTTTGTCTATCTCTTGCATCCTAACAGAAGCAACCTGATTGATCAGGGCTCAGTATAGAAATAATGTGTTTGGGTTTTTTTTTTAATCTATTTTATTATTTGGTTGGACAGCAGGAGGTAGTATCTGACCATTGATAGAATGCACTGAAACCCTCAGCCCCAAAGCTTTCAAGACTTGTGACAGCTTATACATACAGAATGGGGATATTTAAAAAACAGAATGCTCTTCCATATGGAGGTGGGTGTTACATGGCTGAGAAAAGCAACTGAGGCAGGCGATTGTTTGAAAGTAACCAATTGAGAAGAATCATACAAAGGTAAATTGGCATACAGAAATAGTATCGGCAAATATCTGACCGACTGATAATGTCATTACTATGTATTCATAAAACACTGAGTCTCAAGGGCCAGGGAAAATGTCTGAGAAGCCATACTTTAAATGCAAGTGATCTGTCAGCTCTCACACTAACAGCCACAGACCTAAGTTTCTGATAAGGTTTAAAGTATTTTGTCAAAGAATTTCCAACAGAGTCCAGGTTTGCCCATGCGCTTTCCCTTAACGTAGAGGATTTGCATGGGACAGACAATGTGGATTGTCATGTAAAATAATTTGCAGATTCCTTCACAAAAGCATAGGCATACGTCAGGTTGGAAAATGTGATAAGGATACTGAAATGTGATTTAAAGAGCTATCGTGAGTAGTATGGGGCATTGAGGCCCTCTTTATTTTGTTTTATTTTTTTAACCTCAATAAGGAATTTCCTTGTGACTGTATGGTAAGTTTTGCTTAATTTGGGGGGAAAAAAATGGATGTTACTCAAACAATCAGGTATATGTCATCTTGATTTTCAGTCCTAGAGACAGAAACAGCAAAGCAAATGAGTGACACTAGAGCTGAAAAGTTAATCAGCAGAGTCTAGATTTACACATGATCTTTCTCACAAACTCATCCACCCACTTCTTTAAATCTTTGATCACCTTGCCAAAACTTTTTTTGTTTTCCATTTGGAGTGAATTGAGGGCTGTGACATGTCCATTAGAGTGCCAACTTCCATAATCTCACAGCAGGGAACATAAAATGATATGTTTAACCAACAGAATTTGGTGTGGTTTGCTCAATAAAATTATCGATTTTTTTCAATTTCAGTTCTGGTTAACTAAGATCTAAATTAGCTTAGGGATTTTTTCAGAAGTCCCCCATCCCCAGCCTGAGAGCTTCAGAGTCCCATCACTTTCAGAGTATCCAGCTCTCTGTATCCATCCATCTCTCTTAAAATGCCAAACAACGGTATTTCATTACCATGTTCATCCAATCCTCATAATCTTTCATTAAGCCTAAAAATGAGCAGATATCCAATACTAAATTTACTTTCCTTTTGTTTACCGTAAATGTCTTTCTAAGTAGTCAATCTTTGCACCAATATGTTTAGTTTTTGTACTTAAAATTTAAAGATGAATCAATGCCAAATCCCTAGTGATATTTTATAATACAAAATAAATGTTGCTGTGCTCAAACATAGTCAAATGTTTCCAGCTAACATATTGCTTAAATATTTTGAGGAAGAAATAAAGTCCATCCAAGGTTTTACAACCCTCACCAGGTTCAGATGTAATACTTGCATCAGAAAAGTAAAAAGGGAAAGCAAATTCAAAATGTAAGGTGCATGAAAATGTGTTAATGGAATCAGTGCTTTTGTATGTCTCCATTTCTCTTTGTCTTCCTTCCTGTGTTTCTCTCTCATTGAAGGCCACCCACATCCAACATGATAATCCACCCAAACACATTTCTATTCATGAGAATGCCTTGCATTCTCTGTAGTTTCACTCATTCAAATGTCAACACTGAGATTTTTCTCCCATGAGGTGGTTTTACAAACCTCACCTGTGATCAGAAGACATCCATACTAAGCAGGTACTGCTATTGTCAAGCTCCTCAGACACATTGTTATTTTTACTCACACTTTTGTCCACATGAAAAGATAGATGGATAAATAATCTTTGCTGAAAAGCTCTGAATATTGTCCTTCTTTTGATTTTTATTTGTCAGTTTACCAAAAAAAAGAGAGAAAAACAATGTAATTATAGTGAAATACTGACCCTTTCAACCACAAAATTATCTGGCCACACATCTTTGTTCACACAATCGGCAAACACTTCAGAGGTGCAGCAAATCTAGGGAAATGGATTGGACAGGGAACGGCAGCGATGAGACGGAGGTTTTGTCCTGGTGACTGAATAGTGTAAAGGAGAATGATCTCCCCTCAGTCTGGAAATTAATCTTATCCTTAATGTCCTTCAGGGGCAGCCAAGCTAGGTTGTGGCTCCATGAGAGCCATTGGGGTTGATCGGCTGTTTTCATCCACTTCATGGGGGGTCCGCAGTCTTTTAAAGTTGCTACTCTCACAATGAAACCACCACTTTTTGTGAGTCCAACTGTCCCAGGTAGGGCTTCAAACATATAAACATACCACACACACAAACACACACACAATGATATATATATATATATATATATATATATATATATATATATATATATGTGTGTGTGTGTGTGTATATATGCATATGGTGAATTCATAATCGAAACACCTCGACGAGGTGATGGGGGGCCATACATGCCTGTCTAATCCATACCACAGTAGTAATTTGTTGTTGAACACTCTTGCAATACACAGATTGCTCACATCAAACTATATACAAAAAGGGTTATCCATCAGTCTATGAGTATTTCAGTCTTTCTAAATGCTGCCGGAGCTTTGACTGCCTCGTCTGCACAACATCAATCAAGTGTGCGTCAGGCTCCTCTGGCACTGCGCTTTGTCATTAATCCTGTTTGTGGTCCTTATGGACAGAAATTTGCTTCTCCATTGTTCTCATATAGCATTTTCCTGTTTACCTCATCACCTTCTGACCTCAAGCAGGCACTGTTATATGAAGTTATATGAGTGTTATAGAAGTGTTGCCAGTTGGAATGATATTCAGCACTACCCTTTCCTCGCAGTTATTTCTAAGAATCTGCTGGTTTGCAAGCTTTTGGGTTTGAAGGAATCTCATGTCTCAAGTTAACAAGTTCAAGTCTCTTAATATTCGAGAAGTCAGTTGAGGTGGTCTTGTGCACCTGGATGTGGTAACTTCTCTTTACATCTTCCATTTAGGGGCATTCTTGGCATATCTCCGTGGCAGGAGGCCCCATGGCCAACCTAACACAGCCTGAACAGATTATACTATGTGTAGCCTGGAAATGCCTTGTACTATTTAGGATGAGCCAATATGTGTTTCTGGGACAGATAACTTGACTCAGCTGTGAAAATTATGCTGCTCTGAATAAGCTGTTGAAAAATGAAGATGACAATTACTCAATTTAAAACCATTTTGTCCTGTCTCATTTGTAGATAACTTTCTCTAGGGATGTCAATTTTCTGTTCAATCTTTGTGTCAAAGATAGAGTTCTTATTCAGATAGAAGGTACCATCAAACCACTAAATTCATTTACTTTTGTCATAAAATTAATTCTGAAACATATTCACACATTTTTCCATTTACTTTGACCAAATCAAGGCTTATGAACTGATGAACCCAGTTGCTATGTCTGCTGAAGTCCTCCTTTGGTTTCCCTGACACATACACACATGGATTTGTGCATGTGCACACACTCCATCTTTATAATGTCATTGTAAAAGACTAAATGCAATCCCTCTTACCAAAAGAACTCAACAGTCCTGCAAATCATTCAGCATGTTTTTCGGTGACATGAAAGCCTTGGCTGGCATCATTAGTAAGAATAAATGCTTGACTCAGGCTGAACATTACCTTTTGGAAAATATGCAGGCTGAACTCCCACTTAAACACATGCTGAAGCTGCTGCCCTTCCTTTGTGCAGTGTTGCATGACTGTGGTCCAAAAATACAGTATGTTCCTTTGAGTGGAAAATGAATCCTGCCACACTATCGTTGGATGTGCCAAATATTAGGCAGGTTATAAAGCAGCAACGCTCTTATCTCTGGCCCATTAAATACAGTCCTCTGTAACAAGTTAATTTACCACATCATCCGACTGAGCTGTAGCTTCCTGCATTAAGATTCCTCACAGTTTTGCTGGCAGTCTGTTCAATCTTTGTGTCAAAGATAGAGTTCTTATTCAGATAGATATTGATCAACAAATTAACAGACTGCAATTGGGTATCAATTCCTTTTCAATGAAGTCATCAGTTTGTTGAAAAACTCATAGTTTTGAATTTTTATTTCATGTATTGTGTGTAATTTACTATTACTAATAGTTTGCAACTATTGCAAACATAGTAGTTGACATGGGCTATTGAGGGACGGACTGAATAATTTCTCTGTGTGCTTTGTTGCTTCAGCCTACACCAGCACTTTTATACCTGCAACTTAGTGGCAAGTTCTCAAGTGGATTGCATAAGGAATAATAAGGGTCTTGAAGTCATAAGCTGCTGGATGAATCTGTCATTATTCATAAAAGCAGCTTTGTTTCATGGAGTCCATTTTTCAGCAGACAGCACAACATCAGCTGCCACAGAGTTCTGTATCTCTGTACATGTGCATTTTTCTCTCTTTGAGTAATAGGTAAGAGATAAGACAAGATAAGATAATACTTTATTGATCCCAATGGGGGAAATTTGGGTGTTCCAGCAGCAACAATAGAAAAGAAAAAAAAAAAAAAAAAAAAAAAAAAAAAAAAAAAAAAAAAAAAAAAAATAGAAAAGAAAAAAAAAAAAAAAAAAAAAAAAACATTTAGGAAAAACATATACACACATAAAAAAAAAAAAAAATGCCCACACAAAAAAAAAAACAAAATAAAAAAAAAAAAAAACCGATACCTACATAAAAAATAAAAACACATAAAAAA
>CAAKHD010034278.1:430192-451092 GCA_901007705.1 Fistularia tabacaria | reverse complement strand
AAAAAAGATAATACTTTTTTGATCCCAAAGGGGGAAATTTGGGTGTTCCAGCAGAAAAAAAAAAAAAAAAAAAAAAAAAAAAAAAAAAAAAACAGTTAGGAAAGACATATACACACATATATAAATGCATACATGCCCACACACATATACATACATACTGTATACATACACAGACCGATACCTACATATAATATATACACACATATATACACAATATACACAATATACACATATACATATATACATACACATACAGACATAGATAGCAAACACAAGCAAGAATATATAGAGTAAGTGTTTTTAAGAAAAAACACCTTTTTTTTTAAGGTGTTTTTATGTATGACATGCCATTGCAAAGTAAACACAGGTGTAAATTATAAGATCAATGGTATTATAACTTTGGATCCCTTTAAACCCTGAAAGTTGGCTGATTTGCTAATGTTTTCTGCCCTGGGTCAATCAGAGCCAACATCAGCAGGGTGGATTTATGTGGATAAGACTGGAGGATGGTCTGCTGAGAAACTGGAATGCACAGTCTTAACTTAGTGGATTCTGTGGGATTGTGGTATTTTCCTAAACACAAGGTGGCTGCCAATAATATTGCAAAAGGAATAAATAAACACATTAAATACATTTTGTAAAGACTTTGATGAGAAGAAAGTTATGTTTTATGCTTCAAATGGAATATTGATTTTCTGACCATCAGCACTGTGGCCAATGATTATTGAAGTTGTTTCTAACTGTGCCCCAGAGCAGAATTCAGTTCAAGGACATTTTTAATGACCTTGGTAATAGGAAATGATGTAAGTGAAACCAGATACTTCATTTAATAATGCCAAGTTATGTCTATGTAAAAAAAGAAATCTCATTCCGCTCTTAATTAAATCATCACAGTTCAGTTAACTTGATAGTCTATGATGCAGCTTACTTTACCATCCCACAATGTAAACAGTATGTGGCAAACTGAAATTGAGTTTGAATTAATTGAGGTATTCTAACTAACTTCCAGTCTGAATGTATAAGGAACCAGGGCGCTTTTTTAAAATTCTTATAATCCACCTCAGATGAAGGACAAAAAGAAAAAAAATTCTTATTTTCTGGTGATCTGCATGTTCTCAAAAAGATGTCATTGAGGACAATGGTGCTATTATTGACTTTATCAGTTACACCAGTATTAAATCATATTGTTATGTAAGAATTACTTAATGCAGCCTGGGGGGTGGCACGGGCCAATGTCTCCCGGAGCCAAACTCGGGGGGGCCCAGGCCAGTGTCTCCCTGAGCCGGTCCCAAGCCCGGATAAATGCAGAGGGTTGCGTCAGGAAGGGCATCCGATGTAAAACCTTTGCCAAAACCAAATATGCGAATTGAACCTAAGAATCTCATACTGGATCAGTCGCGGCCTCGGGTTAACAATGACCGCCATTGGTGCCGATAACTTAAAGGGTACCAGTGGAAATTGGGCTACTGTGGGTCGAAGGAAGAGAGGAGGAAGATGTGTTCAGAAGCAGAGAGAGAAGAGGAAAGGCGAGACTCTGGGACTGAGAGTAGGGACTTTGAATATTGGGATGATGACAGGAAAAGGTAGTGAGTTGGTTGACATGATGTAGAGAAGGAAGGTGGATATACTGTGTGTCCAGGAGACCAGATGAAAAGGGAGTAAGGCTAGAAGCTTGGGGGCAGGTTTTAAGTTGTACTATCATAGTACTGACAGGAAGAGAAAGGGAGTAGGAATTATCTTGAAAGAGGAGTTTGTTATGAATGTTCTGGAGGTGAAAAGAATGTCAGATAGACTTATGAGCCTGAAACTAGAAATTGAAGGTGTGATGCTCAATTTTGTTAGTGGATATGCCCCACGGGAAGGATATGAGTTAGAGGAGAAGGAGAGGTTCTGGAATGAGTTAGATGAATTGATGCAGAATATCCCCAGAAATGAGGGAGTGGTAATTGGGGCAGACTTCAATGGACATGTTGGTGCAGGTAATTGAGTTGATGAAGAAGGGACGGGTAGGTTTGGTATCCACGATAGGAATGTAGAGGGACAGATGGTGGTAGACTTTGCAAAAAGGATGTAAATGGCTGTAGTGAATACTTTTTTCCAAAAAAAAACAGGAACATAGGGTAACTTATAAGAGTGGTGGTAGGAGCACGCAGTTAGACAACATCTAGATGAGGTAATCTGACAGAGATCAGTGACTGCAAAGCAATAGTAGGTGAGAGTGTAGCCAGATAGCATAAGATGGTAGTTTGAAGGATGAATCTGGTGACAAGGAAGATCAAGAGGACAAAGGCAGAGCAGAGGACAAAGTAGCGGAAGCTGAAAGGGGAGGAGTGTTGTGTGGTTTTCAGGGAGGAGATGAGAAAGGCTATTGGTGGACAGGGTTAGCTTCCACATGACTGGACAACTACAGCTAATGTGATCAGGGAGACAGGTAGGAGAGTACTCAGTGTGTCGTCTGGAACAAAAGGAGATAAGGAGCCCTGGTGGTGGAATGAGGAAGTGCAGGAGTATACACAGAAAGCGGTTGGCAAAGAAGAAGTGGGACATTGAGAAGACTGAAGAGAACAGACAGGAGTACAGGGAGATGCAGCGTAAGGAAAAGATAGAGGTAGAAAAGGCAAAACAAAGGGTGTACGATGACTTGTATGCTCGGTTGGACAGTAAGGAGGGAGAGAATGATTTATACAGGTTGGCAAAACAGAGAGATAGAGACGAAAGGGATGTACAGCAGGTCCGGGTGAGTAAGGGTAGAGAGGGAAATGTATTGACAGATGCTAGAAAAAGTGATGGGAAGATGGAAAGAGTACTTCGAAGTGCTGATGAATGAAGAAAATGAAAGAGAGGGAAGGGTAGAAGAGGTGTCTATTGTAGACCACAAAGGAGCAGAGATTCGTAAAAGTGAAGTGAGGAAGGCATTGAAGAGAATGAAGAATGGAAAGGTAGTTGGTCCAGATGATATACCTGTGGAGGTATGGAAGTGTCTAGGAGAGGCGAGTTTCCGGCTGGATTATTCTACAGGATCTAAGGGAGTGACAAGATGCCTGAGGAATGGAGAAAAAGTGTGATGCTGCCCATTTTCAAGAATAAGGGGGATGTACAGAATTGCGATAACTATAGAGGGATAAAGTTGATGAGCCATACAATGAAGTTATGGGAAAGAGTAGTGGAAACTAGACTGAGAGCAGAAGTCAGCATTTGTGAGCAGCAGTATGGCTTCACGCCTAAAAAGAGTACTACAGATGCAATATTTGCTTTGAGAATGCTGATAGAGAAGTACAGAGAAGGTCAGAGGGAGCTGCATTGCACTTTTGTAGAGCTAGAAAAAGCATACGACTGGGTGCCGAGAGAATAACTCTGGTTTTGTATGAGGAAGTCTGGAGTGGTAGAGAAGTATATTAGACTGGCGCAGGACATGTATGCTAGCTGTGAGACAGTGGTGACGTGTGCTGTAGGTGTAACAGAGAAGTTCAAGGTGGAGGTGGTACTTCATCAGGGATCAGCTCTGAGTCCCTTCTTGTTTGCAGTGTTGATGGACAGGCTGACAGATGAGGTGAGACAGGAATCTCCATGGACAATGATGTTTGCAGATGACATTGTGATCTGTAGTGAGAGCAGGGGAAAGGTTGAGGAAAATCTTGAGAGGTGGAGGTATGCTCTGGAAAGGAGAGGAATGAAGGTTTGTCGCAGAAAGATAGAATATATGTGTGTGTGAATGAGAGGAACCCGGGTGGAACAGAGAGGCTACAGGGAGTGGAGAGCAAGAAGTTGGAGGATTTCTAGTACTTAGGGTCAACTGTCCAGAGCAATGGAGAGTGTGGAAAAGAGGTTGAGAAACGGGCTCAAGCAGGTCGGAATGGGTGGAGCGGAGTTTCAGGGGTACTGTATGATAGAAGAATATCAGCCAGAATGAAAGGAAGGGGTGTACAAGACGGCGGTGAGACCAGCAATGCTTTATGGTTTGGAGACAGTGGCACTGAAGAAAAGACAGGAGGCAGAGCTGGAGATAGCAGAGATGAAGATGTTGAGGTTCTCTTTGGGAGTGATGAGGATGGATAGGATCAGGAATGAGTCCATCAGATGGACAGCACATGTTAGATGTTTTGGAGAGAAGGCCAGAGAAGCCAAACTTAGATGGTTGGGTCATGTACAGAGGAGGGACAGGGACTATATTGGTAGACGGATGCTGGAATTGGAGATGCCAGGCAGGAGGTCTAGAGGAAGACAGAAGAGAAGATTTATGGACGTAGTGGGAGAGGATATGAAGTGTGTTGGTGTGAGAGAGGAGGATACAGAGAATAGGGCTAGATGGAGAAGGTTGATTCACTGTGGCGACCCCTGAAGGGCAAAGCCGAAAGGAAAAGAGGAAGAAGAAGATTAGTATACCTTCAAGTTCCACAGAAAGTTATCCGCTTTCTTATGATTTCTTCTTATTGATGAAACTCCAAACAAAATGCTGCATCAACTCGATAAAGGCCACACTAACTCACCCATTGCAAAAAGAAGAACCGTGTAACGTTTCCTCCCCTTTTTAATATCGCTGCTCTTTCATGGAGTTAAGAGTAAAACAGCTGTGTGAGCTCTGAGAGAGATTTAGACACCGCACTTAGATAAATAAATCTTTTTCAGGCCGTCATACACAAACCTCTCAGCACATTTGTTTTTCTTTCATATTTTCATGTTTTTCATATCAAATATAATTATCAGAATAATGTGTAGGGCTCCACCGGAATTGAATACACAGAGGAGTCACATATGATTTAACACTTGAGCTATATTTACAATTTTTTTTTTTTTTCTATTCATAGGCTGCACTTTTGCGTGACTATTAAAAATGCATTCCTCGCATATGTTAAGTCAAAGATGGCTTTGTAATTAACCTCGACATGCCGGCTCTACGGTTTTGGTACTTTTCCAGTGTGAGTGAGCATAACACATGTATTTCCACGGCCAGCAGTGGGAAATGTGTACATTGGATGCAAACGGCGTTGTTTTTCATTCTTGCTTAATTGCAACCTGTGCTTCTTCAGCCCAAAGGAATACATGCCCCTGTGTCAGGGCAGATAAATGTACATATTGCAGCAGCTACTGTGTTGTTCTATTGCGTTGATTTTGTTGACTGGTAGTGGAAAACAACCGTTTTGACACGTGGCCCAGATGCAAACTATTGATGCCGGCGAGCGCGCAAATGGCTCAGCTCGGGGGCACGGCTGTGCACTTCAAAGCAGTGAGGGACTTCACAAGCTCAAATGGCAGCAGGTTGTCTGACTACCAAGGGTTTAAAAGAAGCAAAAGGAAGATTCTGCCGGCAAAGGTCCTTCTACCTTGAAGTGGGTGAAGAGACAGTACTCGAGCTTTCATATAAAATATGGTCTATTTTACCCCCAGCACTTAGGGCAGCAGAGGGGTGTCATAAAAGAAAAGAGTTAAAGCTCCATGACTGCGTTCACTTTTGCAAGACAGTGAATTAGAGCCCGATGTATAGTATGTAGTGCCTGTCACTTCCTCTCTAGCCAAGGCCAGTCAAAAGAAACTACAAATTATGGAAAACACAATGGCTGAGTGAAATATTAATTAAAAAGTATATGAAATGAAGGTGCAATGAGAAAAAAAAAGAAAGGGGAATTAGCCATATCTGTCAGGGGAATATAAATGTAATATGCTGCGCCCTTAACATGGATGTAATAAACAATTAATTTTGACACCGAACACACATCTAAAGTCTGAGCGCCTTTCGAATTGAATATTCTTGTGCATTCTTGAACACACAGGTAATTAACCACGGATACATTTTACAGCGAAATATTTTGGCAGGATGTTCTACTTGATTGAACAGGAAACAGGAGCAAAGATCTTTATTTCTTAATAATCCTGTTTATTTGTTTGTACTTTAAAAGATTTTATCTTAGTTATTTCCCCCCAGTTCTTGCATCATCTTCAAATATTTAGTCCCTTACATGTTTTGTTGGTTGTGTTTTTAAATGTCCATCACGATGCAGTACATCTAAATCCCCCAACTGCCGGATGTCTGAAATACCTACATGGTGTAAAAAAGTATCGCAAACTGAGGGGATGTGATTTATGATCTGGCCAGTGTCAGGGTGTTCAGTTTGAAAAATCAACTGAAAGCTACACCCTTTTGGGAGTCTGACTTCCTGTCCCAATAAAAAAAAGTGCTGTGTGTATATCGATGCAGCTTCCGTCGAAAATAGACGCGCCGCACATTCCAAGCAAAGTGGAGTGGCGGCGCGTCTGGGACTCGGGGCCGAAATGCAGTGCTCCACGTGGAACCGTGAACGGCGACAGGAATGACCCAGGCTTCGTATTACGGGCATACATTACATTATATTTGTTTAACGGACAAATAAAGGCGACAGAGACGGAGATGGCGGAGCGCTGCTGCAGCTAAGCAAGTCAAAAGGTTAGAAGTTCAAATCTCGAGTGAAAAAGGGGACAAATGTACACGATTCAGCCCAGGAAATGTGGAAATGTTAATTGCCGAGAGTTGAAATTGCCTAGGGGGGTACCGGTGCTGCATGACTGAGTCTTTTCAGTGAGGCCCCACACAAAGAGTTCTAAACAGGTTGAATAACAAGAGGTCGGTTAGTTAGCTAGGGTCAATGGGTCAAAGGTGACGAGGCTTTTAAGTGCGTGTGTGTTTTTGTGTGTGTGTATATGTACTCCAGGTGAACTATCATGAATCTGTTTGAAAAAAGAGAGAACGCTTGTCTTGTTTGAAAAAAAAAAAAGAAAAGGGAAAAAAAAAGGAAGAAAAAAATCCCCTGCAGTTGAAATCCCTCATGTTTTGGATGAAGGCTTCACTCTAATGTGAAGTTAATGGTGAGTTTTAAGTAGTTCATACAAACTGTTTTGGGTAAGGTTAACTCTCTGGGATGCCAAAGTAATTTTCTCTGACGTGACTGATTGGTGTGTGTGTCATAAAGATGTGCTACACGATTAGAGTCTCAGTGCAGGTGGACGCTGAGGTCAAAAGTTGAAATGGTATATGTATGTGTGTGTGTGTGTGTTGGGGGGACTCACTGCATGACTGAATCTGTTTGCAGTAGTCTGCCCTGTCAAAGAGCTGATGAATGGGTTTTAGGTTTTTCAGGCTTGTAAGCTCAGAGGTAATGGACTTCATCTGAGACTGCCAATACTACTGTTTTTCAGAGAGCTGCCATGTGCAAATTATAAGGTTGCAGATGATGTATGTTCACATCCTGTGTTGAAATGTTAGGAGCTTATATTATCAGTGGGAACTGCAACACGAGTAGCAGCGCAGAGAATTGTAAATGCATCATAATCACTCAAGGCTTATCTGAAATTGTAGATATTAATCAAAAGATATATTTCTTGAAAACTTCTAATTGACTCACTGTGTATCAAAGGAGTAGATTTCTGCAAGCAATGTTCAGTGCTGATTGTGGGCGCTGGACTGTGACGGTGTTGTAATGTGCGAGTCTAGCGCCTGTTCATGTTAGTGTTGGGAAACCTTGTGAGTCAAATCTATGTGAGATCCAAACTATATGGGGCTTTGAGGGATTATATGATGTTAAAATCCACATCTTGTTTGCTTTTGGTTGCATATATGTATAGGGAAGCAAGGTATGACTCACATTTCATTCAGGATATATATGAATGAAAAAATGTGCTGAGAATAAGTTAAAAGAAGATTGTGGCAAACTGGGGTTCTTCATTAATATGCTGAATACGTTTGCGCTCATAATCCTGGGATGTACAGCGGAATACACATGCAGTATTAGTGACAAATAACAAAAGCAAGAAGTGTGTTATATTTTGAACACAACCTCTATATGACAACCTGTGTACGATGCCGACACGTGGCTGCTAGTTCACATCCGGTCACCGTCTTGCAATTATTGCAATATTTTATGTGATAGGACACTGTCCGCACTCAGGAAGAGACAAGACAGAAAGCACGACTGCTGAGACCTGCAGGGGGATTAACACGGACCCGAACACAGGACAAGTCGCATCATGAAAGGTGACACGAGCACAAAAGCACATCATTGCGCTTGTCACATTCTCTGAAACCTTGCTGTGAAAATAATTGTCGAAGCCAATCATAAACTACTGGGGGGGCGGGGGGGGGGGGCGGGGGAAAGGCAGGGAACAATAAGTATTTTTCTCCATCAGACCAGTTATTGCTCTAAAAATCACTTTACTTCAGGGAAAAAATGTAGACTAATGTTTGCAACGACAGGTGCCACATGAGGACATTGTGCTTGTCAGAGCAGCAGTGAAGTTACATATTTTATAAGCACTCTGGGGTCATCTTTACAAGATACTAAATCTCCCTTATCTTTTTCTTCTTACACACACACACACACACACACACACACACACACACACACACACACAGGTGTGAGGAATTATCTTGCAAGCATCATCGTTGCTTTCAAAGACAATATAATATAGGTGTGTGTGAGCTGCATTTTTGTGAGTGGGAAACATTAGCTAACAAGAAGAGAGCAAACTGAAAATAAAGAGTGGGAAGATTAAAAAGAGGAATCATAAGGTGGCGGAGGAAGATAAATAAGAACAAAAGAAAATAGAGCAAAGGAAGAAACATGTACTGGATCTTGAGCCCTTGGAGATGAGCTTCTCTTTCATTCACTCTTTTTTTTTCCCCTGCCCACCGATCTCTGTGTTTGCTTAGACGTTCGGGTACACTCCACGAGACTGCAAGGAAATTCATCCTCTGCAATTAACCCATTCATAGAGGAGGGTGCATCTGTGAGTTTCTCTCTTTTCATGCCGCAGTCAGGGATGCCAGTTGAAATTAGCTTCCGGACTCATTTCTCTCTCCAAGTATTTCTTCTCATCACTCTGTGAATAACCATATGCTCTCCATTTCACAGTAACATGCTAGGCTACATGTTTCCATTAATCATCATTGTCATTATTATGATGATCATTCATTCAGTTGTTATTTATATCGCTTATCATGCACTCAGGCAGTGTGGAGCCTACCCCAGCTGAGACTCCCCACAGAAAGGCCACCTGTCAGAATCTAACCTGGGACCTACTCTCTGTAAGGTGGAAGTTCGAACCACAGACCACCATTATAATCCTTTGTTTTGAATACTAATAATGTTGGTTTTCTTATGATCTGAGGTATGCAGTGTTCAGACTATGCAAACTGTCTTGATTATGATAATAAAAACACCTTTTGGAAAAATAGCGTCGAATTGAATGTTTCTTATTTGACGATGAGGCTTGAGAGGAATGCAATGCAACAAATAAAATTAATGGCCTGTCAAAATTTAAAATGAGACGGATGTATTATTTCCTGTACCAGATGCACAGGGCGGTTGCAATGTTCCTTTGTGGCTTCAACTACTAACAAACAAATAGATGTGTTGATGCTGATTATTTAGCTCCTCTTATTAGTTATAATCACCCCTGAGTACAATGGCCCATTGTCTCAACATCGTCAAACTATAAAATGTCTAATTATAGTAGCTCATATGTAACAGACATGTGTCCATATTCTTGGATGGAGGACTTATGACCTTACAGTGAAGTGTTACTTTGTGTCTCATCCCTCCTTTTAGTTCTTCGACCATCGAGTTACAAATCAAGGATGAAATTGGCCATTTAAGGATGTGCATGCATCATGGAGGGCAGCCTCCAACCATATAAAGGGCACGTTGTGCGAATGCAGCTGTGGACACACAGAGGACGGCAGAACGCTACATTTATGTAAAATCATACAGAAAACCATCCATGACCCATAGATACATTGGAATGCCTTGTGCAAAAGTCATCGCTGTCTAGAATAATTTATGTCTATGTTAATGGCCAAACAGATTCCTAAAGGACCAGTAATGCCCAAAGTGCTTTGTATGAAACTATTAAAGGTCAGACGCTTGGCTACCCCTGGTCATGGGATATTGGACACTACTATCAATGGACGAAAACGTTTCAGATGGAGTAAAATTTAAAATACTGTATTATTTGAATGATGTTAAGAACAGTTGCAAATTCCTCAATCACGACATGTTTCGCGTCAAATTCCCGGTTTGAAACTGACTTCCGTTCAGCTTTTCTATTCCCTCTCATGTTAGGGACACGGATGGCACTGGATCTGATCATGTGCGAGGTCACCATTAAGATATTCACAAGAACTTTGTTCTGGCTATTCTGCATTTCTCATACTCACACCAAGATCTATTTAAATCTAGCCCGAGGCTTTTGGATTCTGCAGCGAGCCCTGTCTAATAAATTGACGACGTTGGGAGGAGTGCGAAGGAAAGAATAAAAATTAAACCAGGACAAAGGAAATTACCAACTGTACAGTGTTACACTTGTGACCATGTTCACACTGTGCACATACGATACCGAACCAATGTGATGTTGGATAACCACCAGTAAAACAGTTACATTTTGTTATTTATTTTCTATATTTGTCTTAAGCGTCTCAAATATTTCAGTAACGTGACAGAAATATGTAAATTGTAAAGTTTGTCATAAAGCCAAAAGTCAAACCAAAACAAAAAGCACATTCAGGACAGTCAAAAAGTCACAGTGTCAGTCCAAATGTTTCACTGCTGCCCTTAAAAAAACATTAGGGATTTATTGACAAAGACCATGAGGAATATTCAAATCAGAAATCAAGCCGGTCTCTTTTCTTAGCTTGAAATATATTCACACAAAATTAGAAAGATATGCGTTATAGCAAACGGACCGTGTTAATACCGTGTTTTTTATTATTACTCTTCTTTAATACAAACACTGATCATTGTTCAATGGTGAAATACACACTATTATTATTATTATTATTATTATTATTATTATTATTATCATTATTATTATTATTGTTTTTCTTGAAAATAGCAGCAACCACAATAATAATAATCAATATAAATATTAATTGTGAATAAGTATTATTATCATTATAAAACATGTATTAATATCAGACAACGTTTTAAATGACAACCAAACTACAAAGAAAACGTTTGTTCGGAAAACTCCCGTGAAGTGGTAAAGGTGAGAAAGCCAATCTTAGAAGGGTTTTTTATTTCCTTTTGACATAATAGTCTAACCTTTGAGCCACGTCGGAAGCGTTTCAGGCTGTATCAATAGTTTGTTATCATCATGTTACAAGCTCACTCTCATCTCCATTTTTTTTTTTTACATTTAGGATGCATTGCCAAAACAAAAACAAAAAAAAAAAAAAAAAGGTCAAGGAAATGCGATAATAGCCTACAAGTCACAGTTTCGTAATTATAAAATACTCTTTATTGGATTTGAAATCATGCCCGTTCGTGCTGAGCTGTGAGAGCGGAGGGAAATGGAAACTTCAAAGAACAAAATGTACCACTAAATGAAAAATATCGTCTGGCATGGGGCTGCGGAAAGTGCAGGAATGAATGGGGTCCTATCATTGTGAGCTGTAATCATTTCAACACAACAAACCACGTTGGAATGGAGGATCCGCTGATGATGTAGAACCCGAGCGTGCAGACATCAAAGTAAGTGTTTATTGAGACCGCACCCCCATGTACCTTGTTAAGGCTTTTAGTAAGCTAAGACCCCAAGGGGGGGTGGGGTGGGGGGTGCTTCTACTGATGTTTGATGTCTGGGATGAGATGGAAAATTAGATACTGTTTAACAAACAGCCTAAAAGCTGTAGTGTTTACTGGAAAGAGTAAGATTACGTTTGCTGGAGTAAGTGCAAATGCGGCTTGTCTTGCTCAAAACCCCTGGACGAGAATTCCTGAAGAATGTGAGTTTCTTCTAATTCTATTACTTTCTTTGCTTTATCCGAGCTGTGAGATACTTTCTCCAAGTATACCCTTTTGTTTCCTATGACTAGTTTTGCTGTGATAATCGATCTCAGGACCGAAATGGATCCAAACAGAGCTGCGTAAGGACAGTTGGGGACCCTATAAGTGCATTGTATTCGCAATTTACCCACCATTAGTGTGCCATCGCATCCTACATAATATTGCTTCAAATGTGTTTTCACGGCTCCAACGATATCTCCGTGGTTCAAGGAACCGGAGAGGCAAAGACAAACAATGCACACCTGATGAGTGATCTATTCCGATTCAATCTCTCAGTAAACACTCTCGGCTGGAATCTCGTCTTTGAAGGCTTCTCTGATGTTTACGTTTGATGGATTCAGAAGAAAAAAAATCAGCCCAAACTGCATAGTTTAGTCGCTAATGAATGCGTTCTGGTGTGTGCGCAGCTGCCGCAAAATGTTTGGCGGTGGCAAACTGCCTCCAACACGGGTTGTACGCACAGATCCAACATGTGCGCCCTCTGACAAAAGTAATTTACGATTCGGCTGTTACATCATGGGGGCAGTGACATGGACCATTTGGCAAAAATAGTTCACTCCCAAACAGGAAAAGGAGCGCCAGTACGCAGCGGAAGAAGCCCGCGGAGAGTCATTCCATGCGCCAGTCAAACAACTTCATTGTCCGACCTCAACTTTTGCACTGGTGAAAAAATCTCGCTATTTTTCTAACACAGTCTACTGCGCCATGATAATATGCCATAAGTGAGTAAGTGGGTAAATATTACAGGATATCGCACACAAAGGGGTGTTAACGGTCATTCCGGCTCTTTAAACGTGTTTTTTTTTCCCACAGAGCTTCTGTAAATAAATAACAAACACCGGGCTTAAAAAACACATCTTTACCCGACGGCTGTAGGAAAGTCAGTGCATTGACAGCTTTATCAACCGTAAGTAGAATATAAAGCATATCACAAGAGGGATCTGAAAATGTAGTGACTAAATAGCCGTTTCTCCAAGTGATGGAGAACACACGCATCACAAGGGGTAATCAGATCATAATTTCAAAGAAGATATATGCATAGAAAGCTTGAGGGATAGAGATGATGAATCCAAGGGCAAGCAGGATTCAAGCGTTCCACAACACCATCAACGATCATTCACTGAACCGCGGAGAAAGACGGAAAAACAAATATGGATGAGAGAAAGACAGGCATGAGGAGGCGGAAGGCAAGGTATTAAAAGGAAGACAGTGAAGGATTAAGTTAAAATGTGACGGACGGAATCGAAAAATAGGGTGAAAAGGGGACAATAAGGAGGAAAAGAAAAGGTTACGCGGCAAAGAGAATTGAGAGGAAACGAGAAAAGATGAAAAGGCCGGAAATAATAGGATGAGTAGGTGATGATTTAGAGCGATGGTAGAAATAGGGAAATGGAGGAAAGGAAGGTGGCGGAGCTGGGAAACTCGCTAAATAATCATTGGTTTGGGTCAGTTGTTGTTCAAGTCAGGACTCCGTTCTCACATTAGGTGCCAAAACCAATTCACATTCCTCGGCATCATCCCTGCTTTGAGTGCCCTTGAATGTATTGGACATCTTGGATTTTATTTCATTTTTTTTTTTTTGGTTTTTTTTTTTTATCAACTTCCTATTCTGTGATTGGTTGTATTAGCTATAACAATATTATAACACTATTCAGCCCTAACATTTGTTATCTAAAATTTAAACAAATTTTTGAAAGCGTCGCTCACGGCGCTTTTTTTCCTTTTCGCCAGGCTGGATGCATGAGAAGCGAGACACCCTGTACTCGGCAGAAGTATGTCAAGAGTGGTGGCAACGCGGAGTGGTCGGGGTCAAGAGCAGGAATTGGAACCGAGCCTCTGTCCATCTGCGGATGCGCCTCTTTCCCTTAACGCCTCCTGTTCTTTTTTAGAGGATGAAATGTCTGATTCTTCACTATGGGAAAAATACTCAGTTCTTTGCTCGTCATCCTCACCGAGCGCTTTGGTCCGCTTTTTTCTTGTCATAATATATTGATCTAAATGTCTTTCTCTTCAACCCGTCAGGGCTTCAAATGCTCGCCCCTCAACTGTCATCGGATTTTTGGCATGTTGGCCTTCTTCCTTCTCAGTTGTCTTCAGAATTGGTTTGTTTTTGTCAATTAAAAATAAATAAATAAATAACAAAATCTGCTTCAGGTACTTTCCCCTTCTGTTTGCACTATCATTGCTTTTACTTATAATTATGAAGTCCTTCCTTCTTTTTACTTGGCTAAATCCAGAGCTTCTATTGATGTCTTCACCTCTGCTTTGTTATCAACACATAATAACTCTCTTACTTAAAAACCCATTTTTTTTCTTTCATCCTACTGAAAATATTCTTTTACATGAAATTATCCCCTGAGCCACCTTTTTTTTTTTCTTGCTTTTCCTTTTTTTTTTCCTGGCACTTGATCCCTTTTTCATCTTCGGCTTTCTATTTACCCATAAACAATGCAGCCTAAAAACCCAGGCTTTGATAGAACAGTGACATACAATGTCAAGTCTAAAGTAAGTAGAAACTGAGAAATATAGTTTTCAATAGGGGGCAGCACTGTGGCACAGTGGTTCGCACTTCAGGCTCACAGCAAAAGGGTGTCTGGTTCCGTTCCGACTGCTGTTTCGAGTGTGCATGTTCTTCCTCATGTCTGCGTGGGTTTCCTTCCACAGTAAAAAAAAAAAACAAAAACATACAAGGGGTTTTGTTGGTGACCTTAAATTGCCCAGACATGTGAATGATCGCATGTGTCTATATGAGGACCAATGAGTGTCCAAGGTGAACCCAGCCTCTCGCCCAGTCACAGCTGGGATAGGCTCTATTACCCAGGCGACCCTGACAGCAGGATTACCGGTGTAGATAATAAATTAATGAGTTTTTGATCTGATGTGTTTGTGTATTAGCTTTTCTGCCACAAACATTCTGATTATAAATAAAGTACATTGGTATGCCGGATACGCTGATGTATTCAAAATAGCTGGAAAGTGTATCCAAAAAAAATAAAAAATAAAAAAAAATCTGGCTGAAAAAACGTGGGGTAAATCCAAATTACACCCTTGTGCTGGCCTCACCTTGGCATTTGAGATCGTAAACAGATCTCACTTCAAACTCTGTCACCAGAAGCCCAGTATGACAAATTATTATTTATTTAGCAGGCACTGTGTGATGGCTCACCAACATTGGACAGTGTACTTGAGTAGAGTACTTTGCGCTTACTTGAACCATGAGCCTATTTAAGGTTTACCTGCTGAGCCTACATGTACTACTAGGTTTTAATTCTTTTTTAAAAAATTAACACATTTCTTGAGATGAAGGGCCCCCATGTCCTCATGCAACCTCCTGCCCCACAGCAGAAAATAAATAAATGAATTAATAAATAAATACACTCAAAGGACAGACGAGCAAACACCTATGAGAAACCAAATATACAGACAGATAAACATGTGTGTGTGCACACGCTTAAATGAAATCATGCACGTATGAGCACATGCTCATACACCCGAGCAAGCAAACACACACTGGCACACACACACTGGCACACACACTGGCACACACACACTGGCACACACACACACACACACACAAACACACTTACACCTCTTGCTTCTTTGACTTGTGTGGGTTTGTGAACCATCTGTTCATTTATTTCAGACAACAAATACACCTGACACTACTGAGGAGGTGCTAAGTCCATTTCACTGTTCACTGAACAGCACAATTGAGTTGACTAGATGGACGGATAAGCTGGAACAAAAACACAACGCACCCTGAGGGGGATTGGAGATCGAGAACCACTGTCCTTGTCCAAAGCAATTTCTCTGAGAATCAGAAAACTGTATCTCTCCGTCGCTGTCACCTAACAAGATTCAGTATCGCGCTGCCATATAGCCCAAAGTTCATAGGAATTTCACTTTGGTATGACTGAACATTTTGGAGATTGTTCCTGTCTGGCTATAAGATCTATCACACGGCGGGGTACGTATCACAAAGAAGATGAAGAAAGAGTCAACTAATGGGAGCAAATGTCCAATAGGAATTGGGTAAATCCACTGAATAGGTCTTCCCGCATGAGAAATAACCTAGAGTAAACAAACATACTTCTCTAAATGTATTTGCAATGAATGGTAATTTCCAAATATTTATTTCATTGGCATTTGCTAACTTTCCTACCGCGTGATATTCAATAAGCCTGACCTGAGGTAAAATCTTTTTTCAAATTCGACGAAACCCAAGAAAAATGTTATTCCTGATTGTGTTTCATCAGTTCATATTCAATGTGATGTTCTTACCTGAGGATGATTTTAGCAGGCCCAGAGGAAACCGGGAACCAGTGGCAAGAGTTGAAATAGAAAGGGGAAAAAAAAAAGGAGACAAGACAGTCTTTGGTTAGATTATTGAAAACTACATTCCCAAATCCCAATCTAGAACATTTTGCATCACCGCATGGATCATGAAACCAGAACCCGGATTAAAGAAATTGGCATGGCAATTCAATCCTTGTATCTCCTTACAGAAATCATAGCAAGAAGAACAAAACATGGAACTCCATGACAGCCGTTCACTGTATAGGCATGGCAGAGGGGTGGAGGGGCAAACCCAATAAGGCTGTGTCTTGTTTGAACCAATCAGGGTGATGAGACACAGGGGCACTGGTATAGACCATAATTGCTCTGTCTGGCTTGTGTCAAATCTGAAGTGCAATGTGTGCCCGTGTGTGTGTGTGTGCGTGTGTGTATGTGTGTGTGTGTGTGTGTGTGTGTGTGTGTGTGTGTGCGTGTGTGTGTGTCATGCCTGTTCCGCACGAAGTGGAACATTTTGAAGGGGGGGGGGAGCACAGAAGAGAAAAATAGGTAGTAAAAATAATTAATTACTCTTAAAATACGGACCAATGGAGAGGCGGAGGAGGAAAAGAAAGGAGAAAAAGAAGAAGAGCCATTAGTCCTCTCTGTCTGAAGTGAGACAAATAGGCTGTATATCCGAACCAGACGTCCTCAGCGGGCTCAGAACTTCACATCTTGTACCTCTCTAGAATATTTACATGCACAAAATCATCTCCCCTAAATATTTCAGACTTAGTGTCACCGTCCCAACTCCCACTTTCATTCCCTCTCTTGTTTCAGCCTTTTTCTCTTCTCACACTCTACTGTTTTTTTTTTTTTTTCATTTTTACTTTTCAGCCTCTCTCTGGTATCCCTTCGAATAACGATCCGCACTTCTAGAACCTGTGGTTGTCCTCTGTGTGGTGGGATCTTATTTACATTTCCCCCGGGATATCTCTACATATCAATTCTGCATATCATCACTAGACTGTGTAAGATTCCTTATCATTACGAAAGGTGAGCTGTACGTGCATTTCCCAATATTTGCGGAGTTTAAGAAGAGGAAAGTAGAAAAAGAAATATCAGAGCCAACCATGACTGTGACCTGCCTGGTCGGTACCCACTCATGGACAAGCAGTCATAATAAAAAGTTTCAGATCAGCTGAAACTCAAGTCTGCCAGGGCTCAGATGAGTCCCCTGAAGAAATATATCAAATTAAATCTATTGTGATGAAATAACTCTCCTGGTATTTACACGTCTTTTTAAATTTAATATCTCTACTCTGCCCGATGTCGAAATGACTCTGCAACACATGTCTGAGAATGACATGTTCATTTCGCATGATCTGGTAAATGATACTCAAATGATTCAAAGGAATCAGATTTGTTATTGGGCACATTTTTCAGTGTAGGTTACAACTATACTGGGACTATGAAAAGTCAAACTATCTCAAATCATCCACTTATGTTAAGGGAATTCCTGAACTACGAGCCTTGTCAGCCAAAGTCTTGTCACTTTGTGTTACTACAAAGCTGTTCTACTTCCTGTTTCACCACTCCCGCTAACCAATAAATACCTGAGCATACACCGTTACTTTGCATTTCTGTTTTTAATTTATTGTCCCGGTTAGATAGTGTGTGACACCACATTTTACTCTACAGCTGTTTATCTGCGCAGGATTTCTTTCCTCTCATGTGCATTGGAGTAGGTGTGTGTTGACGCCTTCTGTTTTAGTGTAAAATTTAGAAACACTTCTTCACCAGCGCCTCTGAACTTAATGAGCAGAGGAAGAACAGATTGCCATTGTGAGTGTCTGCGTTCACACACAGACTCTAAAATACCTGATGCATCAACAACTGCTGTCAGTCTTCACTAAACACATCTCATATATAGACCTTTCCTGTTTCTTCGGTGTTTCTCAGCTCTACTGTGACGACGTCTCTGACGCATGTGCGATTGAACTGATTTTGTCGAAGTATGCGTTCATTTAGTTCATTCAAATCGTGGATATTCGTGTTTGCATTTATAATGTGAAGCGAAAAAACGTTAACCAGCAAGTGAATCGCTGAAAAGAGGACAGAACATTAACACTTCCCCTTTTTTTGACCTGTTGCATTTAATGCTAGGCTTTTCAAACTCAGGGACTCTGTTTTACACTTGCTAAAACAAACAAATTACATAAATTTGTGCAATCAAACTTGATTGCACGAGCCTGATTGCGCATGGCATGATGTTGACGAACAACGCTTGATGACTTCCTGGTTCAAGAAGCCTTTTTCCAGCAGCTGTTGACCTATCAGAGTGGATTTTTTTTTCTTTTTTCTTGCTTTTAAATACATCCTGTGAGAGTTAATCATTGCAGAAAGGGAAATCTAAACAAGAAACTTGAAAGACCTTTTTGTTCCCCAAGTCATTAACCTCAATCACTTTGTTTTTCAGTGTTTGTCAGTTTAAGCTACACACAATGGTGTATGGCTGCTACTTAGCTGTATTTCATGAAGAAGAAAAAAAAAAAAAAAAAAAGCCATCAGGCTTTGCTTGTCTAAAAGCGGCCACGATGAGCGCATTCCTTTGAAAACAAGACACGCGGAGGCCACAGGCACACACTTGCCTCTTTCCACACACATAAGCACTGAGAAATATGCACAGGGATATGCGTGACCATACGTACACACAAAAGGTAAGAAATCACTGTGGAATCTGGGGTGTTCCTGCTACTGTGTCAAAGCATGTGTTGCCACTGTGTCGTAGGCAGCGGGTCAGGGGCCGAGTCAACATCTGCCATAAGCAATGGCTAGCTTACATACACACGTACTTATGGAGCTGTTAGCCGATGTTTCCCTCTTTTCACTCACTGTTCAGCTCCCTCTATCGAGTCCCCGCTAAGTGCACGTCCATTAGAGTCTCGTCAGTCATGGTGTGACAAGCCAGTCGTTAAAGTCACCGGAGATGCATGCTATTTTCTTGGCTAGTTCAAATTTCAAAAGAATATAGATTTCAGATACGTACATATATTTTTTGACACTATTTTTTCACTCGAAGAAATCTATCTATTTCCATCACTAATAGATATTTTTGGTTGAATTCTGTTTCGTGAAAATATCTCAAAGCTTGAAAATAAAGTGATCCCGGTTTCACGTAAATAGAGCTTTAAAAAAAAAAAACAATAATAATGAATTCTAGTAATAAAATAAGACGCAGCGGAAGAAGCCCGCAGAGAGCCATTCAGAGAGCAGAGAGCAGTTTTCTCTTGGTATACCTTACCAAAGAAAAAACAATTAAATAAGATTAAAAAAATAACCCCGAAAAATGAAACAAAACACCTTTGAAGAGCAGCATTTGTAACTAATTTTCCAACGACCTCAAATGCAACAGCAGATGTTGCTAATTTGGTTGCACTCAGCTCAATGTTTGAGTGACTGCAGCACCACTTTCTGTTTGCGTTGCTGTGTTTGGAAATTGCGCTGGAACGGAATCGCACTCGGACTTCCTCCTCACAGGGACACTGTTTCATGGTTGGATGCTGAAACCGAGCCAAGCTGCTGCTGCCTCCCAATGAGCTATTATCATATCTTATGCTTGATGTGAGTTAATTTGTATTGATTTTTAAAATGTTCCTCCTAGAATTGAAATTAATATATATACAAATATATACATATGCATAAACACACACACACACACACACACACACACACACATACAAAGAATCCATGGTTGTTTCTTCAAGATATGTCACAACAGAATACTTTGTGTGTCTGTGTGTGTCTGTGTGTGTCTCTGTGTGTGTGTGAGCATGTTATGAATGGAGACGCTTAATCGCCTGCTGTCGCTCAATAAGAGGTTAAAGTGGTCTGTAATTTTGTAAAGGGATGGACTTAAAGCTCTGTCAATGGAGTGAGCATTGTTTGTGCGTCTTGCTCTACTCGGGCCCCTGTGTTTATGTGTGCATTTGTAATAGGTTGACAATGCCTTAAAGCGGATGGCAGAGTGCCTCCATTAAGCGTCTGATGGCTCCAGCTGTACACCAAGCAGCCTGATGGGCTGGAGGAGACAGTGTGACTGTCTGTGCAAGTCTGTGATTGCGTGCATACTAGTGTGTAATGGAAGCCAGGTGTGTGTTGCTTGGTAATAGCGAGGAAGCACCCCTGCTGCTGCAAGTCTTTTCTGTCTGCCACAGGTCAGAAATCACACACACACACAGGCATGGTGGCCTCTTTCTTTCATTATCAAAGTAACTCTGCTGACCCTCACACTATATCAGTCAAAGAATTTTGACAAGAGACCACACAGCATCCTTAAAGCAATCAGTCCTTAACACGAACCTGCACTGGTGCAAAGTCTACTGCCAAGATAAACACACTCTTCCCTTTATCTCCATTACTTAGCAAAGCTTTTCTTAAAATCAGCTTGAACAGTTAATTCTATTTAAAAAGAAGAGATATGGAGATGGCCCTCCCGTACTCCCAAGACACAAGGAATCAGAAGGGATCCATGGGAAAACGAGTGGAGTCAAAAAGTGTTCGGATCACTTGCCAATCATTCACTCTCGCAGGCTTTTTTTTTTTTTTTTTCCCCACTGAACCGGCAGTCATCTCGTTTTCACATTGAGACCTCATTGTGATTCTGGAAAATGAGGGAACAAGCAGACTATAGGGGAATAAAGGTTTTTTTTTTTTTTTTTTTTTTTTTAAGGGCTTAAAAGAATTAAATAAAAAAATGGAAAGTTTTTTTTTTTTTTTTTGGGGGGTGACTAACCAATTACTGATTTTTTTTTTTTT
>CAAKHD010034278.1:403314-414091 GCA_901007705.1 Fistularia tabacaria | reverse complement strand
CCCCCCAAAACCCCGCCGCCCCAACCCGGGCCCCCCCCCCCCCACCCCCCCTACCACCCCCCCCCCCCCCCGTTCAAAAAGGTTATGAACAGAATCGGTGACAAAGGACAGCCATGGCGGAGTCCCGACCCTCACTGGAAAAACATCCAACCCACTGCCGGGGCCGGAAGTGGACCAAACTCAGACGGGTCGGGGGGGACTGGACAGGGAGTTCGATACCCCGTACTCCCCAACCAACCCCCATAGAACTCCCCAATGGACACGGTCGGACGCCTTCTCCAGGTCTAGAAAGCATTTGTAGAGTGGTTAGGCAAACTCCCTTGTACTCTCAAGGACATCGTTCAGGGTGTTGATCCGGTCCATTGTTCCACGCCCAGGGTGAAAACCAAAGTCCATCACCCAATTTTTTTTTTTAAATCTTATTTATTTATTTATTTATTTATTTATTTATTTATTTATTTATTTAGTGTGTGTGCTATCCATATGTAAATGTATGTGTATATATGTGTATGTGTATATTGTGTATGTGTATATTGTATGTGTATACTGTGTATATTGTGTATATGTGTATATATATATATATATACACATATACACAATATAAGAAAGTATAAGAAAGTAGAGTTTAGTATAAGAAAACAAAAGAAAACAGGTATAAGAATATATATATATATATATATATATATATATATATATATATATATAAATATCTCCTGTTTTCTTTTTCTTTTCCCTCTATTGTTGCTGCTGCAACACCCGAATTTCCCCTATGGGGATCAATAAAGTATTATCTTATCTTATCTTAAATTCAACAATTCGACAGACCCTCCTCTCCAGGAGTCCGTAACAAACCATAGCAGGGAGACCAGGGAATGTGATACACCTGCAGTTGGATAACAGCCCCTTACAAACATGATAGAGAGGAGAAACACTGTACACACACACACACACACACACACACACACACACACACACACACACACACACACACACAAACATACATAAATATTAAACCACAGCTAATAAAAATCACGCCTTGCCATGTTGAACAATTCAAACAAGCTGAAATACTTCAAACTTTGGAACTAGTACAGCCAGATATTATGGTCGTACCTCAATAAAGGATAAAGAACAGACAAATAAATCAATCCAGAGTCTGATCCAAATTAAATATTCAGGTAATCGAGGGTAATATATAATTAACTTCTGTCATCCTCAAAGTAGAATGCAACAACTTTCAGTGTTTTTGCCTGCATTTTTTATTGAAAACTAGGCCTTTAAAGTGGATTCATAGATCATCTCTTTTAAGCCGCTCTTCTCTCGTCTAATTGTAAAGTGGTTTGGAAGATCTTTGATGTTAGTCTCTTGGAGAATTTGTAGAAGCCTCAAACCACTTGACAAAAGACAAGACAGAGACAGTAATTTACTGAGAATAATTTCTTCAGTGTCAGGAGAGAATGAGAGGAGTGAATGAGATAGAAAGGTGAAAGAACAGGGAAAAGGAAAAATGGAGGGTAATTTTTATTTATTTTCTTTAAGCCACAAAGCTGTGAATCATTTTTTTTAATTAACATTCAATACGCCTGAATTAGTATACTGTAGGGGATAATTCATTTCTTGGATTGATTTCGTTATATCCGCCTAATCAGGTGTTTTTGACAGTTTGATTACTTTCATAATCACTGAAGAAGATGCTCAGTAGACTGAGGATTAAATAATCAAATATGCAGTGGCTTACTGAACAACAGTAGAGCAGAGCAACTACTGAGCAACATAGCAAGATTTATGCTATTCATGTATATATATATATATATATATATATATTAGTATGTGTATAGTGTATATGTATTTGATTTATTACTTTTTTTTGCATTTTATTGCATTCAAATCAAGTTCACCAACACTAGAAGAAGAATTGTCATTCAAATTAAACATTAAAATGTCAGATTTGGGAAAGTTGTTTTTTTTTCAATAGTAATGACACTTTTCTATTTTATAAAAAGTAATTGAAAGAAGAGGAGAAATATTTCTCAATTGTTGGATTCCAAATGAAAAGATCATGTGATCTGTTTGTTGATTGTGGTAGGAGCTGTTGCATTTGTAAATGCCAGTGTGATGATTCTCACACCAACTTCTTGGATTTCTTTATCATTCCATTAGCATTGCAGTTGTCAAGAGCTACGGTACATCCTACACAAAACAGTGACCGGCACTCAATATCAGAATCCCATGATTCAAACAATTCAGTGAGGCTCTCCTGAAGGAAATGGCACGGCATGCCAAAGCTTTAGTAGCCAACATTTGCATGCCCGTGCACCAAGGGAGCAGCAGCACTCAGGACCGCGGGATGTGTACGGTCTGCGCAGCCAAGAAGAAGGAGGCAAAGCAGATGCCGGGCTATAAAGTAAAGGGCATGAAGACACCCATTTAATTCTCCAAGTGCAATGTGCCACTTTACATCGTTCCTGGGAGAAATTGCTCTGTAGAGCATCATGGGATGGGACTTCAGACCAAGTAATGACAGCCAGCCAGGTCTACATCTTTAACAGCATCTAAAAGTAGTACTCTGGCAATAGTACAACAGACTCCCATCAGTTTAGAATGGATCCTTTGACAGCAGCCATGTGGGAAATTGGATTGGTGAGCTGCTAAAACTGCAACAAACTCAATCCCAAAATTCTGACAAAAATCCCTCTAATCGCCCAACAGATAGAGTGTTAGTTACTCATGCAATTATTGAGACACTCAGACTTCCTGACCCCCTCAAATGGTACGGCCAATGCAAACCAGTGTGGCAGAAATCCGCACAATTAATTAGTTCAGCATGAGTCTCACTTACAAATTAAAGCTTTTTTTTTTTTTTTTTTATCCTTACACACACCACACACACACCCACACACACACAAGCACACACACAAGCACACAGAAATTATTTAAAATGACCAAATAATCTGTTTTACGGAACTCCATCTAAGATTGCATTGCCCTAAATTAATCTGATTAAATATTATAGAGGAAACAGTTGGTCAAATTTCACAAATGTAATAACAGATGTCACAGTGCTCTGAAGTTCAAAAGACTGATTTAAAACTAAATTGGAAACCGCAAAAGGACAATATCGGGAGAATTATTACGAGAGGTTGTGGCGATGAAGAAGATATTCGTATAATTTTAAATGACTGGATCACGGAAGACACTTGAAACTTGGCAGGAAACTGTTTCACATGCGGTGCTTTATATTCTGCATCCACCTTGTAAGCTGGGCTTTCTAACATGACAAAGTGCCCCTGCAGAAATTCGTACCAGCCATTTCCAGACAGTACAAAGGTTCGGGTCTATCACTGATTACTTTCATCATCAGTAGTCTGAGGGAAAACATTTCAAGATCAGTGGATTTTGCCGGGATGAAACCTGAAACAGCGTCTTTCACTGGGACTTTCTAAAATTAAACAAAGAAAATTAATTAGGGTCAAACCCAGTCAAAAGACTGTATGGACCAGAATTAGCATTCCAATCTCCTTCCCGGTGTTCTGTCTTCCTACAAAGAAAGGTGATAACAGACATTTTTGTAGACTGAGAGCAAGATTAATAGGCATAATTGATCGTCAACAATCAATAAGAATTAGAAATACAGGTAAAAATGAAAAGAAAATAAGATAGTCAAAGCTTTCTCGTCTGTCACTGCAGAAGTATTGACTGGAAACTTTGGCAAGATTGACTTATTCTAGTCTTCTATCACTCCTAAATTATCTGTTTCAATTGCCTTAAATTCACTTTAACTGACATGTCATTGGAAGAATCCAAATTAATTTTCATGGGAAAACGTCTCTCTCAGAACACATCTCAGTTTGCCAGCATCTCTACACCAATACAATGTAGTGATTGTTAGATGCACGACTCCATTACAATGGTTTGAGTCAAACGGATTTGTATTTTTTTCAAATTGAGTTTTGATTTTCCCAAATTGTGTTTGACTGTTAATACAAAACGGACATTGATGACATCTGAATGATGCAGTGAGAGACGATCCGAAATGTTAACCCCTTGTAACCAGAAATTAAGCAACTCCAACTTCCGGACACATCCTCAAAATTGTGGTTAAGTATAAATTATGTGTCTTTGCTACAGTTAAGTGTACGGCTGGTATCTGCAAACTAATATCAACTGTAAAGACACATCATTAAATTAATATTTATAATCATTACATTTATTTACATCAAAATTGTTGTTTGGTGAATGGTAAATGCTGAATTTGGCAACGGTAAATGCTCTACACTTTTACACTAGATGACAATCACCCATTCACACACAAATGGCGACATGGCAGGCCGTTGGGAGCTCAAGGACCACTCGTGCATACAGACTGCAGGAGTCGCATCCGCCCCCATCGAAGACGAAGCGATGGTGAAAGACATCTGTATCTTTTCAACTGCCTCTGCTGCCGGCGGGTTGCGGGATGGGCAGTTACGGTCTGTGCAGAGCAGCATTAACCGTCTTACGGTTCGTATCAACTCGCTGCAGATGAAGCCAGAGAAAATGCCAGTCATCTACACGCTTAAATTTTACATTCACAGTAATGAGGAGTTTACGCTGACAGTTAAAAGTATCGAATCACCTGAGCACGGACGGACTTTGAATGATAAAGGTTAAAGCATATTCTCTTTATGGTCATTGAGCACATGGAGATCCTTATGGACAAGGATATAACATGTTTTATTGAAGAATCTTTAAGAGTCAGCCCATAACTTAATTACAGTTCAAAAAAAGGGATGAATGTGAGGAATGGGGGAAGGACGCCAAAATAAGCGAGAGAAAACGGATCAAAGAGGGAGATCCAAAACGCGTAACTGAGGGTGAATAGACCGAAATTTCCTGCCTGTTTAAAGTGATGTCGAATCAGTAAATCACTGAGGCAAATTAAAAAGTAGAGTAGAAAGAGCTGAACACGGGAAGCCCAGATGACAGACGATTATTTAGTTTCCCTGTGTTCATGCGTGCATGTGTACTTCCGCACTGTACCTCACTTGTGTGTGTGTGTGTGTGTGTGTGTGTGTGTGTGTGTGTGTGTGTGTGTGTGTGTGTGTGTGTGTGTGTACACGCTGTGTTCTCAAGATCATAATCTGAATTTCTACTCATTCAGAGAACATTTTCCTCCAGTGACCGAGACAGTTTCCATGCACAATCCAATTAAATTAAAGTCAAGACCCTTCACACCGCTGAAAAGCAAACATCCACTCTGCCACAAGACAGAAACAATGTGGATGCTATCAGCTACAAGATACATTAACAGAGAAATGGAGGAGGAGAAATGTTTTAGGCAATTAAAACAGGCAGATTTCGTAGTCCGGCGCCCGGGTTGGTTGACTGCATCACTGCACACAGTAATGCAATTTTAGGACGGTTGGTGAGAAAGAAAAAAAAAAAAAGATTTCAGAAGAAAAAGTTAGATTTAATAACATTTTAAAATAATGGGGAAAGTTTGATCAATCCCGTGCCGTACTTCTCTTTTACTACTATTCTTGAGGCTAATGTGATAAAATTTGATAAGACTTTCCTTCTGTTCCAAATTTTTTTCTGTTAAAATAACATTTAGATGCCAACTAGGGCTGCACAATACATCAAAAAGTTCTGAGATTAAATTTGCTTCTTTTTAATATATATATATATATATATATATATATGCAAACCCTTTAGGTTCCTGCTTGTTATTAGTGCCTACTTGTTTTTACTTGAAGCTTTTCACTACTTGTCTTAAATTTCCTACTCCTTCACGGGAAATTTTGTCAAGATATTTGAGTAAATTGTTATAAAATGGGGGAAAAAAAAAATAATTTGAATGTTTTTAATCAAATTTATACAGCCCAGTCTTAATCCCCACTTTCTGGTAAATATCAAATTACTCTTTTTACATAAATCCGGTTAACCCCTACTCCCTTGTGGGAAGTTTGACTGCGCGTGCGGGTAAAGCAAGGGAAGTTGGAACAGACAGCTGCACCTAAAGCTTGCCACTTCATTCTTCAGGCCAGTGCACACACCTTCTAAGTGGAGGCCCAGGACACGGAGTTGCACGACCTAGACGTTGCTACAGATACAATTTTAAAAGGGCATTTACCTCAAAAGAAAGACATTAAAATAATCTATTTTGAAAAAGTCAGTGGGCTTACCTAGTCATGGTGAGGCTGATGAGTGTAGTATTTCTAACAATAATGATACATTAATAAAAAGTGCTTGAAAAAAAAAGGTATACAACAGAGAATACGTAAAAGTAGAACACAATGAAATAAAAACCAATTAATTCATTGTCTTTTCCATCTATAATGTACTCATGTTGATGTTGTAAGAGATTTCCAATGGACCTATTGAAGGTCAGAATCAAACCGGGGACCTTCTTGCTGCGAGGCTGGAGTGTAAACCCCTGCGCTGTCCAAAATAAAATATGCACATCATACAATGAATATTTTTTTTCAGATTCCAGACTGGTGATCTGGGCTGTCAGAAGCAAATATGTCTCTCCCATCTAATAAAAAAAGGCCCCGTTGGCTACGGGCTACCTGCCTGCCTGCCGTATATCTTTAAGAGCAGAGTTCGGGAGCGATCATAGCTTTGACTGCATGTGTTCCTTATTCAATATTTCCACTCACTCTACAGTAAGAGTTTGAGTTTAAGACCTGCTAATTCTGCAGCTCAGTGTTAAACATATGCCAGGCGGGCAGGCATTGACATGACAGGTTCAGGCAACTCAAACCAGGCCTTGGCAATCAAACTGCAAAATCAAATGTGAGTTTTGCCTCCCAGAAAGAAATTACATAAATAATTGAGAATTATTGTATGTGGATTTTATTTACATCCGTGGAGGTGATGTTTACACTTTGGTCTTGTGATTCATGAATGATCCGTGGGGTTCAGGCTTCACCGTGGGCTGAGAGTCTCCAAAATGACCCACAGCATATGAACTCATTGTACTGGTCCACGAAAGGACATTAACTATGTAGATTGCTGTGGTTAGTGGTAATTAGTTAGCTCCAGATTACTCATTCTGTCACATGATGACTTCGCTCATCAGGTGGCCTATTTATACCGCAGCTATGTTATAGTGCAGGTTTAATCAGGAGCTAAGTAAATGCCATTGAACTGAGTGGCTCAATTACACAGGTAATTAAATGTGTGAATTATTCTTTTGGTAATGTTTATTTAACATGTTTTAGGCCCTCTACCATTAGCTTTCGGCAACAGATTGCCAACAGTGAAGCAAAAGTGAAGCATACTGTTCAATACATTATTGAAACATACTTGTGATGAAAAAGTGGGAGGTTGATCCACTCCTGAAGAGGGGATTAAAATTGTAATGTCTAATTATTTTCGAGGACATAATGTTTGGAATATCACAAAATCGATTGCTCTGCGGAAAAAAAACATCCTTTGCCTTGCCAGTATATTTATTAGGTTATTTCAGCAATTTACAGGTCAAACTCGTTTTCCACATGCAGAAAATAATAACGGCACTGTAGAATCATTTAAGAATGATATCCTTTTCTCTTTCTTTGGTTTACACTCACTCATATTTCCTCTTATTCTAAGAAGGTGTATGCACGTTATAATTGCTCAGTTTGTCCATGCATTTTTGAAATTCATGTGTAAAACGGACAAAACAGAATAATGCGTAATTCAACGCCGAGAATAAATAATTGATGTTTAGATAGATGAGTTAATTTCTCACAACAAGTCTCGTGGACAGATGAGGAAAAGACTGAAGTTCATAATGCATTTCTTTGTCACTAAATTCAAGAAACCAATATTCTTGTTCAATCCTGGCGTGTGTCATCCCCCACACTGACACACATTAAAATTCATTTTCAAATACATTTCCACCAATTTTGAGTTGATTGAAGTAGTTATTGTGGGAACTGTGTAATGCGAGTGATAGTGTGTTTGAATTACCTTGGGGAATGCAAATGAGCTTTAAAAGATGTCAGATACATTAGCTTCCTTTTTAATGACAGCTAAGATTCCACTGACAACTAATTCTCTGTTTTCCCATTCAAATGAAACGATGAGGATTTAATCATCGCGAGCTCTACCACTAATTAACGTCTGGAGAGAAACATGAAATCAGATGCGCATGAAGCTGGAGTCTGTATAGGGGACAGAGAAATGGAACTCAGACTAATGTATGTATGTATTCATTTATCTACTTTTTTTTCTGTTTTATTTTATCTACTCTTTTATTAGTGGCTGCAGTGGACTCAAAATAGGAAGAAAAACTTGCCAAGTGGAGGAAGATACTCCTTCTTTGCTTAATTAATGATAATTATTAAGTCTGTATTTCTAGCGCCACATGTTTATTACTGCCATTGACAGCGACCATTCATAACATCTGGACACTTTACACTTCGCCCATCCCCGCATTCGTTTTCTCTTGGAAACAACATCATATACTGTCACTTGTCGCGAGAAGACACCAAAACCTTTGTTTTAACGGGCCCTTCTTAATCACTTACGCCCAGCTTCCCAACCTCTGCTTCTCCATCTCTTTCTCCAGACACTGAAATACTAGTGGCTCCATCAGTGTGCAGCAGGTGGTGCGTATATGTGGAGAGATACTGGAAAAACAAGGCTTGTAGAGTGAGTGTGAGTATGTGTGTGTGTGCGCGTGTGTGTGTGTGTGTGTGTGTGTGTGTGTGTGTGTGTGTGTGTGTGTGTGTGTACGTGTAGGCACGTGTGTGTGAAGAGTCGCATTGACTTGAAATTACAAGTCAACTGAAGGGTAACTAATGAGGTTAAGTGTGTAGGAAGAGCAAGGGAGAGAAAGGAAGACGAGGAGGAGAAGTAGGCGACAAAAAAGTTCTTTCCTTGCACTCCACAAGCACTTAGCACCGTCGCCTAGAGGAGACCAGAGACGGAGGGAATGACCTCAGTTAATGACCGCGCACATTTCACATACTCACATTAGCTCTGGATAGAAATACATAGCATACAGTGACGCAGTGCAACTTTACCTCCGCATCTCACAGAACGGTCCCCAATTCCACTAATGAAAAATACATAAATAAATAAATAATCTCTAATCCATGCTTAACTCTCTGCTTTCTCCAACAATTGCCTTCTTGCTCAACTGGTGCACACTTAATGGATGCAAATATAAACAAGCTTCCCTGGTCTCTAAAGCCTCTTGAAACACACTGGTGTACATACTATGGTGGTGACGTAAACAGAAAGTATATAGTTTTCACATATTGATTCAATTTCAGAGATAGAGAGACTTCATGCCGGTTGTTCACCATGTAGATTTGAAAGTTTAGGGTCTGTTTGAATGCTATTTAGAAATGTTGGTGACTTCCAGGGTTTGTCCTCATCTTTCAAAAACCCAGCTAAGATTTGTGGTTGAAAAACAAAATAGATTCAACGAATAAAATGGACCTGATAATCATATTATATTAAAACTAAATAGTATTTGCTCTTGTATTACTCAAAACATGCCAATATAGAGCTATATAAATAGAAGATAGGAAGCATATTATCTTTCACCTGAAATGGTTTTCCTGCCGTATCGAAGTATTGAAAAGTGTTGAGTCACTCCAATTAAAATAGAAAAGTTATTAACATAAATGTCAAATCATTCTGTGCTTTTAATTTCTCAACTTGTGAATCGCCTCAAGTGCGATTCTACAGCGTATTGTGGACTGAAGACACATGCAGACACCCTCACACACACACACACACACACACACACACACACACACACACACACACACACACACACACACACAAGCTGAATAATTGTATTTTGAAGAACAACAACCATAGCTCCACTTTTTTTTCTCTTTTTTTGTTGATTTTAATAGCATAGAAGCTGATGGCTCTGCCATGACAGTTGTGATCTGTGACATCGGTGCAGTATTTTTCTGCCAACAAAGGACAATAATCTTGGCCCCAGTCAATCAGCCATCTCTGTTCTGAAACAAAATGAGTGAAAAAGTCAAAAAAATTAGAAAAATATGAAAAACAAAAAATATAAGGGCCACCGCCACACCACTCTGGGATCACAGAGTTTGAAAAACCTGCAAAGAATATGCGGACAATTTCTTGTTTTGATGTTTTGGCGACCTACTTTCAAGCAGCTGATTTGAAACAGTGCTCCCCACAATACAACAGCAAAACGAAGACGATTGTCGGCGGCAAGAAACAGAATTAATCGGTCACGTATGTACTTGTTCTCATCTGCCACCCCTGCTCTACAGTCATTGAATTTATTTTTCACCTTGCAAAAAAAAAAAAAGCTAAATTAGAGCACTTTGAGAAAGACAGAAGTGGCCTCACAGGAAAAGGAAACATGGAACCAAAGCCAAAATTATACCTTTGATACCAAATACAGAGAACACTGGAGCTATGTGGTACTAGCTGGAGAAGGAACAACTCTTCTATTATCCTATTTAGACACACTCCCCTCTCCGCCCTTCACTTCCTCCCTCCCTCTTTCCTTCATCCCTCTGCATTTCTTTTCTCCTCCATTTTCTCCTTTTGAAATCCCTTTTAAGTGCTTGGAAGGAGAGCAAATGTCCAAAACCACTTTCCAAATCCCCATGCGTGTGCTTGTCCCCATTCTAAACGTGTGTGTGTGTGTGTGTGTGTGTGTGTGTGTGTGTGTGTGTGTGTGTGAGAGAGAGAGAGAGAGAGAGAGAGAGAGAGAGAGAGAGAGAGAGAGAGAGTGAGGGAGAGGGAGAGGGAGGGGGAGAGCGCAGAGGGGGGGGGGGAGGAAGAAACGGACCGTGCGGCCGGC
>CAAKHD010034278.1:380896-396401 GCA_901007705.1 Fistularia tabacaria | reverse complement strand
AAAAAGAGTGAGCTATGTGCTGACACTTGTGAAGGAATAGTCAAGTTAATGTTTAGACAGAAAATCTGCACGCACACACACACACACACACACACACACACACACACACACACACACACACACATTAATGTCAGGGTATCACATTTATGATTTATCGCCACTCGCCCGCCATCAGCCTAGTCATGCCGCACAACTGTCTCAACTCAGCTTACTGGATCCAGCCGCCCTTTCTTCCAGCAATTATTTTCGAGCGATACAATTTGAAACACGTGGTTCTGCTTCTGCCCCTTTCATCACATCTAGACTTCGGTATCCTCTAGAAGGGAGTAAAAGTGCACCTAAAGTTCGAACCGACCTGTTTTCCTCACTAAACACATGATTAAGAGGATAAATTGGGGAAATTTTGATGGGTTTTTTTTTAATGAAAGACAGATTTGACAGAGTTGTTCTGCAAAGGTAGTGTCCCTTTACACTGTTCTATGAGTTTGCCTTTGCCCACTGCTTTTTCTGCCTCCATCACTTCATCAGCAAAAATACACCTTTAATTCCCGAATGTTCAAACACATATGTTACAACATGGAAAAAAGTATTAAAGCAGTGAGTTCCTCCGGCCATGGCAGTCACAAGCTTTCCCTCACATCTACGACTCCGACTTCACACCCGCGTTATCACGCGCAGACACACACAGTAACCCCCGGCGTGCCCGTGTCACTTTTCTGCACACACCGAAAAACACTCTGCACTTGTGATTTCTGTCCCTCCTGCAGGAGGAGACTGAATGCCCTGTCACCTGGGGTAACATGATGAAGACATAAATGTCCTCAACGGTCTAGACATGGAAGTATGACATGTCTTCAGGACATGCAGTACATTCGGAGGGAGAGTCAGGCGGGTGTGTTGCTGGGTTGAATGCGAGCAGGAGTACTAGTTAGCTAATGAGTCAAACGTAATGTGACCTACTGAAGCCCCTTCCTTTTATTAACGTTGGACCAAAAATCCAAACCTTAAGACAGTACATCTAAAACAATGAATTACCTTTTGTGATACGTACATTGAAACAACGATTACCCTTTTTATTGAAATCACATATTTTTATTATTTTTAACTGTTTTTTTACATGAAGAAAATCAAGTTTTCTTTTTTTTTTTCCATTGAGGTGATACAAACGTATCATATTTAATTTAAGGAGATGTAGTCTACCAACTGATCATTAATTTTGCTCATGTTCTTTGAAAGACCATAGCTAAAGAAGCCATTACTCAAAGTTTGAAATTGGAAAAACTGCAATGTTGCCATTTAAATGTAAACAGTCGCTGGAGGAATAACATTTGTGATTAATACTTTTAGTTTTGTTAAGTCTTACAAATTGTTCGGTTGTTTCCTCCCCCCCTAGAGTTCAGCGAAGCACTGATCGATTGTTGTTTTCTGTTGATGGAAGTGCAGCTAACAAACACTTACTTACAAACTTGTGTTAATTCCTATGCAAGAGAGTGATCGTTTATCATTGCAGTTGGAGAGTAGCAGACAGTCAGAGATAATCTGAGAAGGAGAGCAGGCCGTATCAACTTTTGTTATTTTTCTTGGTGCCGTGACGTGAAACAGTGATTTTAGTTCAAATGAGCAGCGCGGGTGAATAATGATGAGCTGAACGGTGTCCCGGGACTATTATTGATCCCAATACCCATGATATTGAATCGCAATATCAGCTTGCATTCTGAATTTATTCATTCATCTTTTTATTTTCTAAATCATTGGTCTCTGCTGTTGAAATTGGTTAGAATTGGGCCACGTTAAGAAGAGTTTAACAAGTTCATTACACTAATATCAGGCTGCGGGAGAGAGCTACAAATAGAGCGAAGAAAGACTGAGCAGAGATCACAGCAAGTTACCCTAATTGAAAAAGACTGAAGGAGAAAATCATTAAACAAGCCCCACTGGTGTCTCCCTTATTAGATTCCTCTCCAGGTGTCATGAAGATTATATCCCCCCTTATTTCCCCTAACAAACTCAAAGCAGAGAGTTTGTTAAGAAGAGAAAATATAGATCACTGCAAGAGGGGTTTGCTTTTGAGTATAATTGGGTTTATATGCATTGTAGGCAGATGTGCTCAACCCATTCTGATCATACTCGTAAAAAAAAGATTATTGCTTTGCACTACGGTTTCTTTGATGAAAACCAGTGCGGTACTGAAAGGAGGGGGTCATCCTGGGGCTGCTGACAGTTTTCTCACAAAATCAAAAAGAGGAAGGGAGCGAAATCTCCTAATTCCACCGGTCTGTTTTGATCAAGCAGATTTTTTCATTGTAAATGTGGTAATTTTGCAGACTTGGCATTCATCATGTCTCGTCATTCTGTGATTATAACATTCTTGGAATTCAGCTATTGACCATCTAAAAATATGTGTGTATTTTCCAAAGAGTTCAAGCTTGGTAAAGGATACACTTATGACCGAACAATAATTGCAGTTGACTGGAATAAAAAAAAATAAAAAAAATAGAATTAGAAAATATGTGACAAGACCAAACCATGTTTTCATTTTGAGGGTTGCTCATTTAGCAAATAAAATACACCAGAGTTTTCCCATCTCCTTCATAATACGCATCATAATATTTTCCGTCTGCTCTCAAAGATGAAGGCATAAAATGAGCATGAGCCAGCAGGAACAGCTGCAGGCATCTTTCCCCATGTATTACACTACGCCTAACCACACATATTTCCTTTATGTTGGGCCCATCACTGAGTACACTAGACCCCATTACTCTCATTAGATTTTATAGCATTTGGCTGCAACAACATTTGCATTTGCAGGGAATCTCGAGGCCTGACTTCTGATCCAGCTTCGGCAAAACAGTCTACGTGCCATTTGAAATGCACCGCAAAATGATGTTAGTTTGTTTGTTTGCATGGCTTATCGAGATTTACGATGTGTATCTCGCAATATTATGGCAAATTATAATCCAATGTTGGCAGATAATTTCCCGGGAGTGAAAAATTCACCTATCCTGGTATGACTTGTTTTCGGGTCTACAAAACAAACAAATCGAGAAACTCGCTGTGCACATCCACTGCCGCGGAATGAAGATGATGAAAGTATTTTCATAACATCAGCGATAGAACCAGTCAAAACACCACCTACTGTCTTGATACAATTTGACTTTACATAAGCGTAATTCAGACAGTTTGACTACAGACTCCGATGCATCAGAGGCAAACACACAAGGCAAGGAAAAGAATCAGCCGGTTGAGTCATAAACTTTAAGCATTTTCTTCTTATTTTTTTGCAGGTCCCTAAAATACTCACCATGTTATTATGGACAAACTGTCTCCCAACAAGTATGAAACCATCAAGCTGAGCTTGGAAGGCAGGGACTTCAAATACAATTATGTCTCCTGCTAGCCCCAATATGTCTGAAACCTGCTGAGGTAGCATAACAATTTCAGTTCTTTCACAGCACAGTTACAGCCACTCAAACCAATCAGGACAAGCTGTAATTTCCCACTGTCGCCCACAATATTATGCTGACAGGACGATACCTATTGCTGTGACGGTTCTTTTCAAAGGACATCTCTAACCAGCTTGAAACTACACAGATGTGTATCTGACGGTCACATCATTTTTCCATGGATTATAATTATATTCTGTTGAAATTCTTTCCAACCACTGTGAATTTAACCGCAGTGCATTATTGTGTTACAATTCGAGGACTATGATTTTCATAAAGCCCCATACATACCTCAAATTTATCTTAAGAAGTAAGGTTAATTGCACAGTTTGTCTTCACATCCATGCACTCACAGAGGTGGCGAGATGAAAGTTGCCACAGAGGTCATTCTGCTCGACAGTAGTGGGCAGATTTTGGATGATAGTGTGCGCATTCTGATAGTTCCTTAGTGCTCACGGCCCCTTATCTGTGTGCGTGTTTGAGTGTTTGCATGCATGCACGCACTGCTGGCTAAAGTCCCCCGACTGCCTTGATGAGCTTAATACCATTATCAAGATTTACAGCAATGCTCATGTGGGACTTCTAGCAAAATGGTTCGCGCGAAGCAAAGACACAACCCGTGCCCCAATTAGAGAGCCTAAAGAAGTGCATATACACAAACGCACAGCAGGACGCACTCAATTCTCCTACAAACTCTGTCTCTACCTTTCCACCTCAAACAATTCTGCATATTCACAATTTCTCCAACTCCTTCATACACCCAAGAGTAACTCCGGGATAATGCCTCTGGCCATTTTCAGCTGGAGGAGGTTATGCTGAAACTGCGGAAAAGAGTGGGAAAAAAAAGGAAGAGAATGGCCATATGAGTGAGAGGATACAATTCAAGCAAAATATCTCAAAGCAGAAGATGGTGGACCAGGAGCAACGTTTGAGTGGAACCTCATCAAACAGTTTACTCGCCTGGACGTTTGTATCAGTGGTACATGTTTACACCTATATCGACTTTATGTCAAAAGCTGTGAGACTTTTAAATAACTATTTCAACCACTGAGACCCATTATGCCAGTGCCATGCAGTTTTTCAGTTTCCATAACGCACTTATTTAACACTGATTTTTTACACTGTATTTTCTCTGTTTCGTTGTGGCCTCAACACTACGTCTAAATAAAATTGTATCGACCAAAAAAATATTAATCCATATCAATTCACAGTCCAAACATTTTTGCCATTGGGTCAGGCACTCTAAGATCTCAATCATCATATTATATATATGGTAATAAGGGATTCCCGGCAAAGCACCAGCCACTGACAAATAAAAGTAGTCACCCAAGGATGCATCAAAAAGACCAATCTGCCCACTGCCCGGATTGACTACAGGAAACCCGATGACTCAGTGACAGACACAGATGTGCAATAAGAATAGGATCCTCAGACCGACGTGAAGGATTCAATCGGACTGTAGAAAATTATTATCAGGACCAACCCGAAGCCTGACGGATAGGTTTCTAACAAGTACGGCATAGACCAAGAGGATTCAATATCCCAGCTGTTGTTCAGCTGAGGTCCTTGCCCTTTCAGCGAGATCTTCACAAAGAGTGGCAGCAGATGATGATTCTGAGGTGAAGGAACAATAAGTTGCCTGCTCTGCGTGGATAACATCAAGCTGTTAGCCATGAAAAGCCACAAGGAGGTCAGTCATAGCCAAATGCCGACACAGACTGGGGCACATCCTGAAAAAAAGTTATTGTAAGGGACAGAAAAGGTCTGGGTGATCAACACGTACACCCTGCGGGTCATCAGATGCCCCACTGGTCTCGTGAGCCGGGCAGAAGAGGAGATAAAGGGCGCAGGCATCATGAAAAGGAAGCACCTCAAGATGCACAGAGAGTTTCAACCAAGTCAAGTACACTGAGACTGTACGCCAAGTGGAACATGGGAGGCCAAGGCTGGTTGAACATCAGGGCCATTGCACAGGATGGAAACACAAAGATCTGGGAACACACCAGGAAAGACGACTGCCAGAGATGAACTCCTGAGCGAATCCATCAGCAGGAGATATCCAATGATGCAGTGGAGAATTTCTGCCACAACAAAGCAAAGAGAAGACGGCTGATAGCGAGAAATAATTTGAGAAGTTGGAAAAAAACGGCGTGACTTTGAAGCACAGAAGCACTGATCACGGCAGCAGTGCAATAGAGAGTAAGGTCCAGAGAAGTCCCCAAATGGAGGCTACCCCCCAAAATCAGCATAGTTTTAATTTAAATGGTATTTCAGGCAGGAAAAGGGAACATAAAACAGTGAAACCAAATGGTAGGCATTGTATACTGGGGTTGGATACTGAGTCTGGGAATGAAAGACTCCTCCAATGAGACCTCGGAGTGAGGTGCTCAGATCATGTGGGACTTCCAGATCTAGACTCGCAAAGTGGTGATGGCTAAAAGAAAAGATATTAAGGAGGAATGTCTCAATGGCACTAATGGTGATCAGACCACATGGAGCCGTGGAATCAAAAGGGAGAGAGAGACTCCAGGTCCAACGTCCGGGGAATCTGAAGAGCACGGTCCTTGTGACCACTAAGAAAACCGTCGAGCCATAGGAGCACTTGTAGAGGAACGGAAAATTGTGTGGGACCACCCACCCAGTGGGGGTTGAGAGTTGTATTCTACTCAATGAATTTTTTATTTCAACGGTGCGTTACTATTTATAAAAGGAACAGTTCAAGATGTATGAGCAAAATTTATGAGAGGGTAACGCCATATTCCTCAGTAGGCGATCGAACGCGAAAATGTACTTGTTTAAGCGTGTGGACTAAAAGCACTTAAGGAGCTGGAAATGCCTTCCTTAAGTATTTGTGTGCATGGCCTTGCACGTGTTCGCAGCGAAGACCCTCAATGATACAGCAGCGAGTGCAGGCTGAGCATCTCTCTGATAGCATCGGAGACACAAATTCAACCACCGAGCTGAAGACGTGGGGAGCAGTGAAATGTATAAATTGTTCTTTTTTTTTTTCCCTGTTAATTATACAAAAATATACCTGATAGGGGATTCTCTCAGAGCCAATTTCAGACATTTGGATAATTCAGTATTGGATGTCAAAGCTTTCTGGAAGTCTCAGCTGCCAAAGTACTGGCATGGAAACAAATGACCAATTCATACATTGAACCATTATAAATTATTCATGCCTGGTTGCAGGGATTTAGGCATGAAAATTTTATACGGTACAACTTTATGCAATATCAAAACAGCTTATAATGAATGGAAATTCATGGGGCTGAATGAATTCTTTGAAGTGTACAGGATACTGCCTGATAGTTCACATTACAAGAGTGAAGCGTTGAGTCAAGTTTCTAAATCTAATCAGGTTACACACCGCATAGTGTTCTGAAACAAACCATGAAATAAAGTGGAATATCATTTTTACATAAAAGTTTTACACCTTTTTTGCAACTTTAGGAGTTTCCTCTATCATGAAAAATTCATAGGCGGAATGGCCAATGATGAATTGGATTTCAGAGGAATATCCGCACTACTTGTTTTTAAGTTTGCATGTTCTCCCCGCGTCTGCGTTGGTCGCCTCCGGGTTCTCCAGTTTCCTCTAACATTCCAAAACATGAAGTCGGCTCATCGGAAACCCCGAGTGGCTCAAGCGCGTGAATGAAGGAGTGAATGGCTGTTCGTCTCAGTACGAAATGTGAATGAGAGGGTGAATGTTGTATGTCTTTATATGTGGCCCTGTGATCGGCTGACGACTGAGCAGCAGTGAACCTAGCCTCTCGCCCAATGACAGTTGGGATTGGCTCCAGAGGCTCCCCACAGCCCTGAGTGCAGAATAAGCAATGCAGATAATGAATGAAAGTTACAGTTTTTAATGTAAAATATCCTGGTGTAAAATCAATTGTTTATCCTTTCGCTGCTGTCTTTGTCTATATCCTGCCCTGATAGCAGCCTCGACCCAGGACATTCTGTCTCCTGCATTATTCCCCTCAAATATTCAACTTTCATAATTCTTCCCCGTACCGTTACTGATTTCTGTACGCTCATCTCCATATTTTCTGAAGCTATGACTAAGCTTCAACCTCTAAACTATTAAAAAATAATTATAGGGGATTTACTAAAAAATCCTGTCCCAGTTGAAATGGCTCTTACTTTGAAAGGTTAAAACAACAAACAAAACCTTGGAATACAAATACGCACACAAGCGCGCACACACACACACACACACACACACACACACACACACACACACACACACACACATACACGCTGATGCAAATGCTTTCAGAGGCAGGAGACAATAATCAATGTCAGCAAGTCACAGTTCAATAAGCAGACTAAACTATGTTGCTCCATTATTACTGTCTTGTTTAACCAACAGCTCAAGAACAACACTAAGAATCAATAAACTGCTGCGCGACAGTGTGTCAGTCGTGTGAGACACCCACTTACCCGCATGTGTTTGTGTGCTTGAGAGAGAAAGAAAGGAGACAGCGACAGGAAAGAGTACTTGATTATTAAACGACCATTTCAGCAGACCGATAAGGCAGAGTGTGTGTGTGTGAGAGTGTGTGTGGTCCTGGTCTAGTATGTTTTGCAGGATCCACAAAAACAGCAACCCACTGTGTTGCTTTGTGTGCCCGAACTGCCGGTGACCTAATTTTAAATAGCATTTTGAGATTTAAGCCTTAGCAACAGGGTCAGGGTTAGGATTCACAAGTTGAGGTTTTGTCGAGGGACTGCGGGTGTCCGGATGTCTGGAAATTTAACTCTACCGGTGTGTGCACTTGCATACAATCTAACCACTTCTGCATATCTAATGTGGAGTAGCAGCATGACCGGCGACGCGATCTCGCAATTACAACAGCGAGACAATCCAAAATTTGAACAGCCCTTTTCTAAAGGTGTGATCCCATTAGATATTCAACTCTTTTAAATTCTAAATAAATGATCGCGAATCAAATACTTCCTTGAAGCAACAAATAATCCGCTCGAGCGATTTAATTAATTCTACAGGCAATATCACCTTAACATCACAACAAACAGTTGAATTGGAATTGAACCCATTAAAAGCGTTGTTTCTCAGCTGACTACTTCTTTGGAGATTTATATTTCCCCTAAAAAATACATCTAGCTATAATGAACTATTTCTGACTGAATATCTGAAACCATGAATTTTAAAAAAGAGAAAGAATATGTGGAAGTACACTTGATTGACAACTTTGTGATTAGGTGCAAGTTTGAGTTCATGTTACAACTTTGTCCGCAGCAAGTTAAGGCCAAAGTAGCAGCCCTGCCCTCGTTCTCCAACAAGACCTCAGCAGAGAGAAGAGATAAACCAAAACCCTGGAGGGGCTCAGAGGAGGAAGTAACACAAATAACTGCAACAACAATACAAGGATTTGGAGGAGCTGGAGGGAGTTGTGGGCATTGTCTGGCTTCAGTCAGCTACTTTCTGCTTTTTGAAATTGTTACTTGGGTGTGGATGACATTTCTCAGAACTTAGAAGAGAAAAGAAGAAGAAACTTCAAATGTTTCCTTTTTGAAAGTTTAAATCTCCAATTCCATTTGGACAGAATGGGGAAGGTATTTAGGAAGACAGAAAGGAAGGAAGGAGAGAGTATCGTGGACTTAAGTGGAGATAATGAGAGGGAACGAAGATGCGACAGGTAGCGGACAGTGCGGAGACGGACATGGCGTAGTCAAATAACCCCGATGTGTCGAGATCGGCAATCATGTGTTTACACTTTTTCATCGGCTCTTTGTCAGGCGTCTATGCCTGTATGCATTTCATATGTCACAGCAGAAGGCCTGGAGAGCTGTATCCTAGCCAGCAATACTCTGAAATGATGTGATTTTGCTGCTTAAGACCTAATTTCTTCCGCCATTATGGCTCCTGACTTTAGTCAAGGGGTAGAATGCAAATCATCTGGCAGACTGAGGGCTCCCGTGTAAGCTTACACTAAAGGAGTTAGCATGTCATTATTTCTTAAGAAGAAAAAAAAAAGGGAAGCACATCAGCTTTCAGGTTGTTTGCAGAGTGAAATATTACGCTGTGAGTTTTCTAAGGAAAACGTCAACTCGTGCTCAGACTGTCAGCTTCGTCAGGTGCTGTTCATTTTCACTTGTTGCAGCCTGCGAACTCACCCGCCTCCTTGAGCCTGGTTGTTGTGGTTGCTTTGGACCCCTTATCCCCACCTAACATAGTTTTTTTTTTTTTTTTTTTAATCATTTATTTTCAAAACCTTGACTGTTTCTTGCCCGTCTTGCACCCTTCTGTTTGCTCCCCTTTCCCTGGTTTGGTGCCACACCTGTGAAAGAATTTCACTGATATTTCTAGTTCTATGCTAGCGGAGCTGAAAATTAATATAAATTTGAATTGGGTAATTGGTTCATGCAAAGACAGATGTGCATCAAACTTGAATGAAAAATAATGAATACAACTTTCAAGCCTGAATGTATCTATAATACCAACCGGAAAACAAGAGTGATAGGGTTGATGTTCGGATCCAGCAGCGTGTCGGTGAAGCTGAGGTCCTGTCTACAACCTCCAACTTGAATCCCATCTGTCTTTGTTAAGACAACGTTCGTAACAAGTATTTTGTACCTCCTCAAGTTGACATGGTTTCAGGTGTACATCCAGTTGCACCAAGGCTGTATTGATTTGGACAACATTTACTGATAAAGCTGGAATTTTATCAGGAATCAAGCATATATGCTGAGGCTGGCGTAGGTTAACAGCGGTCACTTCCCACGGCGGGACAAAACAGGACCCTTTCTCACTTTCCATCCTCTTAAAAACCCTCGAAATTTCAGAGACGCTGCTCGACCGCAACCTTCATGAGGAGAGGGAATAGATGCAGGTTTTATGGGAAAGACAGAGAAAAAAAAAAATACAATGAAAAACACCGGTGGAATGCTAGGTAATTAATCTGCAGACAATGTTCAGGAAAGCGATGGCGTCAGTGTACACGATATCACCTTGAGAATCGAGTATAAACGACCACATCAACAACATTCATCTTCACAGTTTACCACTCCAAATGCGCTACTCATCAAATGAATAGAATTATTGCATCGCACTGACGAAAACAACATTTGCGTTCATATTCTTGTTTACAGTATCACATTAAGCTGCGAGTGACATGTTTAACAAGATCCCTTGTCCCTTTCCAGCCCTGGATAGCTTCATCAAGATCTCATCTTGCACATGGTTTGTCTGTGAAATGGCGCTGCATTATAACAAAATCAAAACTAAAAATGCTATTTTGCATTCTGCGCCACATCAATTCACAGCAGGACTAAAAGGAATGGCATAAAGATGTGTACGAGCAAACAAATAAGACTCAGTGGATAGAAATGCGAGAGACTAATCATAACACCTTGCCGGTTTAATGAATGAACCAAGAGGGAACGTTGTACACTCATAAAGCCAACCCGGAGAACGGAAGGCATGAAGTGACCTCCGTGTTAAGAGACAGTCAGCACAAAGAGACCCTTCTGACACATCATTTGCCAACAGCCTGTCCTAAATAACACATTTGGGCGACATGTCATCGGCCCCATTCATCCATTCACTGCAAACACCAAAAGTGGAATAATGGAGTCCTCTCAACAGCATCATTGCGAAAACGTCTGGGGGAAAAACAGGCGAGTATATACCAGCACTTGCACACTGACTGTCACACTCAGCACTCAGTTTGTGTGTGTACGTCCCTGTGTGGAAAACCCCTTGTTGGGTGCGCTTAAACATGGAAGAGACGCTTTCCCCTTATTATACTGCCTCTGCATGTGTGTGCGTGTGTGTGTGTGTGTGTGTGTGTGTGTGTGTGTGTGTGTGTGTGTGTGTGTGTGTTTACGAATGTCTTTTCCTACCACTTCAACCGCAAGCCATTGGACAGAGACCTAGTCTCAGGTCCTATCCTGAGAACACTTACTGCAGCTCTTCACCGGCTGTGCCTGAGGGAAATGATTTTGATGGTCAACAGAAGCCTGCTTTCAATCTACAATCCGCTAACATGCCTGATCGTACCTTACGACAACCGTGCATGGGTTCCTCTAGAAATCGCGGTCAGTCCTTAAATTTGCATTAAAAGAATTTCACTCAAAGCAATGTTGGTGCCAAGTAGTCCAGATAAAAGGGAGCCATTGTTGATACCAGAACATTGCACAAAACTGCAAATATACCACCATAATCTGCCAAATGTGGAAACACAAATCCCATGTGAAAATGTATCCGGCACAAGAGTTCAAACAGCAGGCTTCACAGTGATTGTTGTTTTCCTCAGCGGTCATATTTTCACCCTGCCACTCAAGTCAAAGCCGGCCTGAAGTGCAAAGTCCAAAAACAAATCTAGAGAACAACTTTTGATTGTTAAGTTGGTGTTTTGTTTTTGTTTTTTGGCAACTCCCGATTGCCATGAATCACACGATGATGAAGGAATATAGTCGCACAAATGGGATTATTACCAAGGGTTCACAGCTGATTAGTTTTCATGGAACGTCCGATCAGTCGCAACTGAAAACAGCTGGAGCCGGGAGTTTGAAACCATCAGGGGGTGTAAGCCAGGATTTGCAGAGAATGGATGCTGTTAGAATCATGTGACGACATGTCAAACTGCTAGCCATTGATAGTAAACCCTAACTGATCAGATGCCAGTGGGAGATGATCCTGCGTATTATTCACCATAATGTCTTCTTAACAGTTGCTCAGCATCTTAACTCAATAACTCTAGATTCTGATATTGATCTGTGTAGAATTTATCATGAACATACTTATATTTGTGTCCTCAGAAGACAAGATATTCTAATTATATTTTTCCTAAAAGGGACTCTGGACACATCATTACCGGATAAAAATCACGTCATCTCGAGACAGTATCCTCTCAGAGATAAGGTGTCCACACGAGCAGCTTTTCTTTGTCAAAAATATAGATTGAATCAAAGAACGATGCCCTCAAAATTCAATGTCTCTGTCAAAAACGCAAGTTGGACAATGAAATAACAAGGACTAATGAAAATGTCATTGACGGTGAGATTAATTATTTGCCATCGTGTTAAAATTAATTATTGAAAAGTCACAGAAGTACAACTCTTAAATGTTAAGAACCCTTCCCTGTAACTCAAATGTCTCCCGGACCATGAATCAGTCCAAAGAGGCAGAAAGAGAAATTGCTGTTTTTACTTGTTTTGCTCTGGGTTTTTTTTTTTACATATATTTTATTGATGCCCATGGTTTTGTAATAAAATACTTTGTTGAAGTTGAAGTTGTTTATTAAATTCCTGTGGAGGAGAAATAAATGTGAAAAGCTCATCAGGTACAATAGTCGACTACTGTATTAATAGAAGTATAGCATCTAACGGGCCTCATAACGGGCCACAGTAACTGCGAAACCTATGAAAAATCCACAGACCGGAAGTGGAAAGGACAGAAGCACTGAATCCAAAGCTGCAACAATTATACATTTATTTATTTATTGGTCGGTTGTTTGAGAGGCAGGGAAAAAAAAAATGCCCATAAAGGCTAATAAGGCAAAAATTACAAAACAAAATCTGTGACCTAACGTGACTTTCCATCACAAAAACACAGTGCCTGTGTGGGTGAGGATCAATGAAGACAAAGAAGTTTGGAAATACAAGAAAACAACTGAGTAGGTGTGCACTTTGTGCACCGCTGAGTCACAGTGGTAAGTATCTACATTTTAAAAAATAAAATAAATAAATGCTAGTCACATTGAGGCTTTTAAGCACTATCAGTAATATAAAACAATTTGGCAATTTTGTGTTGGAGGCATTTTCAAGAATAATCTCTACCGCCAGCTGTAGAAACACACTTATTTTATTTTATTTATTTTTTTATTTTTTTAGGAAAAGTATTGCTAGTTTCATTCAGAGGACCTCCCTTTCAGATTACATCTTCAGATTTTGCAATGTTTTTTTTCCCCCCTCAAAGCCGAATCCATCTCTGCTCGTGGGGAACTTGCACCGAGTAGTTTCTTGCATAGACGTGCAGCTTTTGCAGCTCTATTCCCCCCTCCCTTTGCATTCCGGCCTCGTCCGTCGGCCCCAAAAGAAACACCTTTCTGCGCTGAATTATTTTTGGCGAACAACAGACTGAAATCCTCCCTTAATGAGGATTATAATTTGAGAGTGGTGTAAATATTTATTTGACACTAAGTATTGGAGGGTGTAGTTTGGTCCTGTTGGGGGTGATAATGAAAGATAATCCAAATATTTCAAATCCTCCTTCATTTATATGAGCTTAATATTATAAATCTCATCACTATCACATTAGCACTGCTAATTACATTGTTTTAGCTTTTATTAAGGAGTGTGGAAAGTAAAGTGAGATCTTTACACTGGTTAGGACTACATGGCCACGAAAGCAAGGATCATACATGAATATATAAACATGTACTGTATAATATTTGATAGTGGCAAAATTGATAAATAGAGATCATCAAAATATAATCTAGGAGAAATGAAAACTTTATGCTCATACAGAAAATCATTATCTGGACATTAACAATAAGCCATATGAGCTTGTTTTGGTTAGATATGATCTTTTTTTTTTTTTTTTTGCGGTGTATCCTCCAACCCCCGCATACATATTGAAGGTTTCTCATTTCACTCAATATTAAAAGTAACCTGCAGTATCCCTGCAGAAAACCCTCATAATAAGGTCAGCGCACCAAAGACGAGGCACAGATGCACAGATATTCAGATGACCACATATGCCAACCGACACCAGGCGCGAAGTGCGGACCATCAATCTGCTCGACAGTCAGACAGGGCAACAAGGGATAAACAAAAGCACTTTGTTTAACCTGTGGAGGCAGATGGAGCCAAAGCCATGGACAGTAAGGTGATACATTTTTCATCAAGCAACACAAATAAATATATACTTGACACCTCTGCGGCAGAAGCCCAAACTTTCTTCACAGATTTGTTCAAAATAAGCCCAAGACTTAAAACCTTGGAAAGCAAACAGCAAAGTCCATTTTTTTTTTCTATCACACCATTTCTATATGTTTTATTTGCAAAAGTTACTTCACTTTGAGGAGCTAAAACCCAGTATTGACAGGTCTGTTGTATTTGTAGTCCGGCTGCTGTGTGTGGAGGCCTGCTGGATTTATCATTTCTATATGAATTCGAAAGAAAAAAAAAACAAAAACAAAAAAACATAGTCTCGGCCCCAGGTTGAATTCCGACGTGAGTCCTTCCTGTGTGGATTCCCCATGCTCTTCCCGTGTCTGCGTGGGTTTCCTGCGGGTTCTGGGGCTTCCTCCCGCAGCGCAAAAAACCTTGCAGTAGACTCATTGGAGACCCTAAATTGCCAAGATGCGCAAATGGGAGGGTGAATGGTTGTATGCCTCGATATGACATGTGGATGAGAGAGTGAATGGCCGGATGTCTCTGAATGTGGCCCTCCGATCGAAATGCAGTCAGTCCCGTGGTGAATTCCATTTCTTGTGAACGTCTTCTGAACATGAAAATTCCTTAATCATGACCTTTTGTGACCATTATTTGATAAATATCCACAAACGCTTGCCATCTGGAAAACCACCTACTGTCACTTTAACATCTAAGGGCCACCATTTTGTTTAATCACACCTATTTCAACAACTCCAAGTAATTACTAGCCCTACAGCCTCTTCTTATCTCGGTGCCACACTTCACGTCCCAATATCCAGGTTAATATTTCTTCTTCCCTTACGCTCATTCAGCCTCTATGATCACCTTCATTCCCTGAGAACAAAAGATTTCAGTTAGCAAGATTTCCGGTATCTCTCCTCCTCCTCCTCCTCAGCTCCAACTATCTGTAGTATTCATGTGCTCCTCTGGGTATGAAGAAAAAAATGTGCACATGCTAATACTTGCAAATAACAATGTGATATTTCATTTAAATGTGTGCACAGGCGCGTGCGCGCGCACACACACACACACACACACACACACACACACACACACACACATGGGCCGGCGCACGCACAGAACATGCCTTCTCAGCAAAGCTGTAGCTATATTCATTAGCCACTTAGAATGATGTCCAAATGAATCAAAGCAAA
>CAAKHD010034278.1:346773-369273 GCA_901007705.1 Fistularia tabacaria | reverse complement strand
TCTGTTGTGTACTCGTGCTTTGTTACATACGCTCTGCAAACCAAGATGAATCAAGAAATCTATCCATGGAGGCAGATGGACACACTACAAACCTCGCGTATCAGTCTCATTAGACGTAATTGTTTCCTTAGTCTCACACACACACACACACACACACACACACACACACACACACACACAGACACACACACACACGCGCGCGCGAACAATGGCAGTCCATGATTTTCCCGTAAGAACAAATACTGTGGCTACAATAAATTAAATTGAAAATCCCAGTCAGCATGTGACCTTATAAGCAGTGAAGTGTATTACACGTCATAAAAAATCATTTGTTGCAAATTTTATTTGTTTACATAATCAATGTAATGGTTAAAAGAAAAAGTATGACATTACAGAATAAAGCAGAGGTAAAATCAATTCTGTGTTCATTTCATGAATGGAAGTCGGCTATTTTTTTTTTATCGATGTTGAATCATGAAGGCCAATTAAACTGCTCATAGCTAAATGAATGAGTATGACGGCGTTATAACTGGGCTTTTTAAACTGTGGAGACAATTCAATTGAGAATGACTTAATTGTCCAAACAGCAGAAATACACACAGAACAGGAAGACACGCTCAAGTGCTCTGACCAGCCTCCGAGAGCGGACAGGCATCCACAACACACACTCAGGAAAAGCTGCATATGCAAACGCTGTGGGAAACAAGCAGCATTTAGAAATCTGATTTTGTAAGACAGAAAAGATCAAGTGACTCTCAGCAGTCATGTCAAGTATCTTTACTTGCACTGAAATTCAGTTTTTTTTTTTCCGTTTACTGAAAAAGGCTTCAAATATTTTACGGTAAATAACTGGTGAAATATTCTGTACAGCTGACACAGGTAGAGGTTTAGACCTACACACAATTCCTCAGTGGGTTGATATTGATAGATGCTGCGGTGGCGGTTTAAGATGGATTTAGAGCGGAAGCAGTAATCTGCAGAAGCATTAAAGACATCAAGTTTGCTGCTGGGAACATGCAAAATCCAAAATAAAAATTCAAGCCAGATCCTGATAGAAAGAAGTAAATGATCAGTGAAGACAAGAAAAAGTTTGGTTCATAAAATAAGCAGCTGAAAATATGGAAATATCCCATTTTTTTTAGTACCATAAAGCATACACTGATGCGTTATCCTTAAAAAAGCCATGCGGCAGTGGCACCGTAAACATGAAACTAAGATCCGCATTTTTGTTTGAACGGCTAGCGACCGGATATGACATAGGTCATTGCCATCTTAGAGGAGGTGTTTATATAGCTTTTCGCGGTCTCGGTGAGTACTGGAGACCATCCTGGTTTTGTCCCTGCTCCGGATGATCGCCCGTGCCCTTGGCCCGCTGTGAACGGCAAGTCTTCAAAACTTTGCAACGCATTTGAAAAAGGCCCATGAATAGATGTTAATGTAAAGGGATGAAAGCATTATTCTTACATTTACTCCAAAGTGCACTGACAATAAAAACCTACCAGAACTACTGTAGTTATCCTCACGCTTACGGCCAATAGCGTTATGCGTCATGCGTTCGGCATGAAGAAGCTATTCAACAGTGAGTCCTACCCAGATCAACCGCGGAAGTCTTGTAATCTAGTATGACAAACAAAGGGGCATAATGCTGTGTGAAATTTAATCTGTAATCCTCTTAGTGAACAGAATCTTACCTGAGCTATCTTCATGCATGTATGTATTTTCAGTTTTTGTCGCCATTGTGGCACATCTTTGCAAAGAAATCAATATTAACATTTCAAAATAGCCTTTTTTTTTGGAGTGGGGGCGTCAATCCTGATAGATTACACAAGCTGACACGTACGAGCTGCTTTGGCAGATCGTGTTCAAACTTGGTTACGTGAGGCACAATAATTTCAAGAGACATTGTTGCTACCAAGTAATCAACTTCTGTCTGACAGCTGACTTGATGAAACAGACTTTGAAATGTATGAAATTCAACACTGGTTGTATATTGGGAATGCTTTCAGATCGCAAATAAATGTTTGCCAAACTAAGTCTGTCAACCCTGACATCGCCGCAGAAGTTGTGAGGTGCTAAGGTGACAATCCCAAACTACTATTCAGGAAAGCAATATTCACTGGCTACATGTCAGCCCCTGTGAAACTGACCCATTAAGATACTAAGCACTTGAAATTCAGACCTGCCTGACTACGTCTTCAGTGTTTCATCCTAAGGAAGACCTGACCTGTTACGAGACAAGATTACGAATCAAGGGTTGGAAATGGGTGTATGATGGAGTTTCGCCGATGGTTTGAGCAGGAAAAGCTCACGTAAATGTGTGATAAAGAAAATAAATGAAAAAAATAAATAAATAAACACCAACTCAGGGAGTTGCAAACAATATTAAACCTTGAATATTGATTATTGATAACTTAGACTGATCTTGGACAGACATCTTCAAGATCAACCATCACATTTTGCTAAATGAGTCAGAGAGGAGCTACCTGGGAGGGAAGGAACAATTCATTTTGGCAATGAAAGTTAAAAGCAATATTCTGAAGAGGACCTAAGAGCCCTAATGTTGATCTAAAACCACAAGTTTGCCCTAAAATGCCGTTTTTACAATTCTAATAAAACCCGACAGGGGTTGAGGAAGAGTGGCACAGCCACTACTCACCTCATTTACGGCGGAGCAAACTTCACAGCAGGCATCACAACTCCCAGCAGAGGTGGTGAAGACCACAGTCAGGTCCGTTGCTCTATTCACATGCATGACGTGAGTGGGAACTGACCAGCTTCCAGTGAAAGTAATAGAATTAAAAAAAAAACAAAGACAAACAAGGAAAAACAGCAGATTAGGAAAGCAACAGCACAACACACGAAGCGGGCAAGTTCGGCAGTAAATAGCCCGAGGGAAAGAAACAGCAGGTGAACAAAAGTCAATGCTCACAATACAGCAAACAAAACAAAAGTTAAAACGTAAACTTGGGATGCATCACAAAGTGACTCACTTTGTTCTTAAATGGTCTTGGCAACAAGACACCCGCAGCATCCTGCACTACCAGCCACACAAACAGGAATAAATAAAAGGGTTACAGCGGCCCCACAGCTGTCTTAAATAACCTGTCCCGATAAGGCCAATCGTCAATCCGGGAGAGGGTCGGGAAAGTTAGGGGAAGTTTACCTTGCACATCCGCAAAACTGTAGAAACAAGCTGTGTAACCTGAGGGCACCAAAAAAGAGGGGAAATAGGGCATGCAATGGTGCATGATCTGAATAACAGAGAGTAAGAACCCCAAATAGTCCTCCAAGTGGGCTTTGTTTATGCAATGCTACAAAGTACAGGTACTTATGCCGTCCCTTTTGGCATACTGTGACTTTTTCTTCTGTAGCTGCTTGTTTCTTATGAGCTGGATTATCTGGAGACAGTTCTATTCAATTTGACTCATAACACTTTATATCTGAAGTTATCTCAGGGCACTTTTCATAAAGGAGAGATCAAGACCACGCTGTATATTTATATTTACAAAGAACCAACGGTTCCCCCGTGAGCAAGCTCTTGATGACAGTGGCGAAGGAAAACTTTGTTTTTAACGGTGAAGCAGCACCAGAGAGGGAGAAAAAGGGGGAAAGACAGATAGGAGCCCAGTGCATCATGGGTAGCATAAGTGGGAAACTGGCTGGGACCACCCCGAGCCAGCCTTTACATGCTCTGTCGAAAGTGACATGAAGTGATGGAGACATATTCGCACGACCTGACGAAAATCTTTAATCAATATTTCTATTGTTTACATACTTGATATACGAGTGTATAAATATATATGTACATATATACATATATTCACAAATGTCTGTGTGCATTTGTGTATATGTATATATGTATATGTGTGCGTGTGTATGGATATACAGTATTTAGATGTATACAAACATATAGACATACATATATACATTTACTATATTAGATGGAATATGGTAAAAATACTAATGACAACAATCAACACAATCACGAGTATAGCGACATTTAAAAACCTATCCTCCGTTGCTGCCTTAAAAGAAATAAGTGAACATAACCTGAAATTGTTGTCGATCATAATATAGTTAAAGATATGTTTTTCAATAGAAGTTGAGAGTGAGTTGAAAGATTCGCCATTATGAATAATTAATGATTAATTAATGATCCTAGGTTAATTTTTGTTATCGATCCACAACAATCACCTTTGGAGACACAGAACAAAAGTTTTTTGGATCTTAAAGGAAACAGGAATCTGAGGCCGGTGATTGAGATGTGAAAATTGGATGACTGCATGTGGGAGAGACATAGATGGTCAGTTTGTAAAGTTTTCATAGCAGATGATCATAACATTTGTTTTTCATCTGTAAAAGGACATTTCAAACCCATTCAAGGTCTTGGTTTCAAGGCCCAAACCTGGAACTAATAAAGATATTACCAGGCCCCTCAGTCTACCTGTGTTTTGAGTAGGGACTGATTCAATTTGAGATATCCAGCAGGGCCACGAGGATAAGAGACAATTTGCAAAGTGTTGTCTCTGTCTCAATGTGAGGCAGGGGAATGTTGAAAAGCGATCAGGATGAATATAGCTCAAAGGCGTTCTCCTGAGGATGTGCAGGGAGGGTTTCTTAAGTGCACCGAAGACAGCGACGTCCAATAGGCAGTGATTAATGCCGGACTTAATCACAGCACTCAGTTTTTATTAATTAAAGAAAGGGGTTATACACATTTACAAACGTATTTTACCCAATTTATTTTCTATGGTATTGTGACACATTTTTTGACATATTTACGGGACCAGAATTCTTGGACTGAAAGATTAATGAAAAAAAAAGACATAAATTACCCCTTTGACAGATCATTAATTAGGCATCATAACTCTTTATTATAGATCTATAGGCAAAAGCCTCCAAGGTTCAATGCTATTCCAATTATCCCCCACATGTATGCATATTTTACCATTCTTGCATTTAAACTGCCCATGTTGAAATTGTGTATGTTCATAAGCAGGTCACAATCTGGTTATGAAAATCAGTAAATGACAACCTGTCGTATAAGAGGCAGGATTTGCACTGGGCGCCCCGGATGTCTACAAGAATATACCACCTCGGTCACATACTTGCCCAACCTCCTTGCAGTACCCGCATGATATACTACGAACAGTCAACAAATGCGTCCTTCCAAAAAGCTTTACTTTAACTAGCTGGATGCCTGTTGATTCTTTTATTGCGTGTATTATTCAAAACTTGTGTTTATTCTCATACTTTATTCGTTATAAGTTTAATGCGGGATGCCCTTGCTGGCACAACCCCTCTGTATTTCTCCGGGCTCAGGGCCGGCTCAAGGAGAACACTGCCTCGTCCCGGCTTCAGGCTACGGAGCGACAGAGAGTGTGGAGACGAGGTAAAGGACCTTGAGTGAGCAAGGAACGGGTGGAGAAAAGTGTCAGGCTTGATCCGTGATAAAAGAGGCGTTGAAGGAAAATTGTGGACGACAGTGGCATTGACGAAAAGACAGGAGGCAGAGCTGGAGGAAGCAGAGATGAAGATGTTAAGGTTCTTTTTGGGAGAGAGGAGGATGGATAGGAGCCGGAGCCAGTCCATCGGAACATGTAAGACGTTTTTGGAGACAAAGTCGGGCCGAGATGGTTTGGACGTGTACAGAGGAGGGTGAGTGAAGATGAGGGTAGGACGAGGGCTGAGGTTGGAACTGTCAGACAGCAGGACAAGAGGAAGAGCAGGAGGTTAATGGATGGAGTGAGAGCAGACATGAAGTCAGTTGATGTGAGAGAAGGGGATGCTGAGGAAAGTATTAGTTTGAGGCATATAATTTGCTGTGGCGACCCCTGAATGGAACAGGCCAAAAAGAAAAGAAGAAGAAAAGTTTAAAACTTCTCCTTGTGTACCTGTGTGTGTGTTTTCTTCTGTCAAGCCTATGTTGAGTATTTCACCAGCATTTTTAAAAATCTTTTGTCATGTGTTTTGAAAATATGCTGGTTCAATACGTGTGGCCTTTTGTGAGCAAATGACCTTTCATATTTTTGACATAATGGATTTTTATCAAGTTCTTTTGACGTCCAGCTGCCAAACTAAAATGTCTTTTATACGTCTCACCTGATAATCACCCTTGAATACCATTATAATGCTTAAAATTAGTTAAAAGAATTATATAAATATCCATATTTACAACTCTTCTTTAGATATCCTTACAACCATCAAAATGCCAAAGGAGGCAATCACTGTCTGAATGGTAATAATGGTGATCTTACACACTTGGATTTTACTTTTCTGTTGAGTTTTATGATTTTTCTTTTTTCATCTTTATCTTTTCCCCCTGAAAAGAAGGTGTGATATAAAGATATCTGGTTTGAAATGTACAGGAATGGAAATCCCCCAAATCAACTTAAGAGGTTCATCATATAATAGCAGTAATTCTACGAATGATGGTGTAATTACGCAGTGGGGAAAGTTATTAGCATAATAAATCATTTTAAAATGCAGATCACACACACAGCACCGAAACTAACATTGTGGATTTTTAAAATAATCCACCGTCACTGTCATTTACCGATTCCTGTCAGTCAGTCAGTCAGTCAGTCAGTCAGCCAGTCAGTCAGCCAGTCAGTCAGCTTCTTGAGTTATTATTTCAGTTTTTCTTTGAGCGTGTTCAGAATTTTTGCTTTGCTGCACTTCTTGTGTTGATATTCCTTGTGTTTGCTTTTCAGTTTTCTTCTTCTCTTTTTTTTTCTTTTTTCCTTTTTATTTTGTATTCTTGCTTTGGCATTGTGCTGGCCTCTGTTCTCGTATTCAAATAAACTCCACCAAGTTGAAGTCCAGGTCTACCGCCGGGCCCAGTGTTGACTTGACCCGCTGAGTTCAGGTTGAGTCCAATCAACACGGCCTCTCTCTTTGAAGTGAAGCATTTCTTTACAAACACAGTTACATTTTCTCAGCCCTGCTCTTGTTATGACATTCTTGATGGATCTTGTTGAAGTGATGTCGCGCTCTCTGTCCTGCTGTCCATGCAAAACAACATCCCAACCTCTTGTCAAACATGCAGTCGTATTGGAATAAGTTAGATGTAACCTTGCTGTAATATGTGGATTTTTTCCATAAATGGGATGTTAGGAAAGTCAACCCCATCCTCTTGTAAATTGGTCTTTAACCATTCACCATCAAATTCCATATAAAACAAATATCCACCCAAAGAAAGTTGACTGAGATACTGAGGATTAAATACAAGAACTTCACCAATGAGGGCCAGATGATAATGTATTGCGCAAGCTAGAAACAGACGACGGTTACTTGCTGTTGTGTAAATATCTCTTCATTAGCTGATTATTATTTCATGGACTTTCCAGGAACGTCAAATGTGTGATTCCTGCAGTGACCAATATACGTTAAATTCAACATTTGGAAAAGGCTGCAGCAGCATCCTCTGGCTGGTTGGCAGGAGAGAGTCAGAAATTGTGAGTTTTCCAAAATCAGCAACTGGCAGTTTTACTTAACTCGTCCGGCACTAATTATTCAGAAATCCAATCAAACCCATTCCTAGCGTATTATATATTTAAGTCAAATAAAAAAGTAAGGTTCCAGTCATTTAAGAAAAAAAAGGCACTCTGAAAACATAATAACTAAGGTCTGAGTAACTTGAATGAAGTCTTCCTTTTCTCTTATCAGATACATCATTCTGTGTGTTTTAAAAAAAAAATCCCTTCAACTCACTGATGGTGGCATTAAGGTTTTCCAAATAAATGAGAGACTTATTATTAAATCCTCTCACAAATCTTGTTTTGTTTGCCGTGTAGGGAAGTATTTAATAACACATTTAAATATTGTGAAAATGAGGTCCATCCTTGCCTGAGGATAGTAAAACAAATTACATTTTTCATATTGTTTGTGATTTTTGGGGGGATTTTGAAGTTTGAATTGCTCTGAATTCAAAACTTCCCTGCACAACGGGGGGGGGGAAACAGACATGAATAAATTGCTGATTATCTGAAAACACTGGAGTTTCTGAAAACCTGGCTTTTTGAAGATAAGAGTTGCTCATGTGAAAGCAGTCTGTTCGCCCAATCTTTCCATCCCGCTATCTCCTCATCTCGTCCCCTGAAGATGAAAGAAAACAGTTTGCAGCTACTTACGGGCAGCCAGCAACACATTAGCGACTGCTCCCTGGCCTTGGAAAGCAGCATGTGTCCTTGCTTGTTGGTGTGTGTTCGAGAAAGATACAATGTGAGCAAGGCAAATGGACAGTACAGACGTGTGTGTGTGTGTGTGTGTGTGTGTGTGCATGTGTACGAGTATACAAATCCATTATGTCTGCATGTGTAAGCGGGTGCTCGTGTGAGCGCTTGATGATAATTCGTCGTGGCGTGAGTCTAAGGTTTATGTCAATTTGACTTGGCTTTCACAAACAGAGCTTATTACAATACCCCTCACAGCTTTTTCAGCTATCATTTGAACAGTATTAATTTGGCAGAACCTGTAAACTCGGGGAAGTGGATATTTTCACAGGGATGCAGATCGTTGTCTCCCAGTGGCGTTAAAATAGAGAACATTTAAGAGATGGAAATATTTCGATTAGCAAAGACATGAACCCAATATGACAAGACCATACCAGTGGCCACTACCACGTGAACTCTCTTGGAACAGATGTTGGTAGAGGTGTTTCATTTTTAACTGTTATTATGGAGTATGTCATCACGGAGGAGCCGTTGTAAGCTTTCCCATCTCACTGTAAGAAGGTTCTTGGTTCCATTCTGACGGCGTGCGTTTCTGTGTGAAGTGCAGATGTTCTCCCCGTCTCTTTCTTCCAGGTTGTCCGATTTCCTCCCACAGCCCAGGAACATGCGGTTGGTTCTTTGGAGGTACAGAGATTGAATGAATGAATGAATGAATGAATGAGTATCATCATGAGATAATGCTTGGCATAACAAACAATTAATCTGGAATATCTATTACGCACAAACTGCAAGGTATCTCTATCTCAAATACTGATTACAGACTATCGATGAGTATAATATTGATCGTTTTATTCACCATTGTTTGTGGTATGCCAGTTCTTACCGGGACTTAATGTAACCAGGGTAATTTCTTAATTGCATCTATTAAAAAGATGCAAACATGTAAATAGATAAATACAGATTTCAGTCACTGGACAGGATTTCACTGGACAGTCAAGAATATGAAAAAATAGTACAATAAGAAAGTGTTTTGGTTGCTCACTTTAAACTGTACTTTATTATATTACTAGGAATACAAAGTAAAATGTAACCATGCATAATATTTCCTTAAGTAGAATACGTTGAAGAAATTACTCGAAAAGAATGCATTTATGATTTTCTCATGACTCACTAAAAAGTACAATTACAGTAGTTCATGTAGTTCTTATACATTATAAAGTACATAATATTGGTAAATCCACAGCTGTGTTTACTTGTTTATTTGCAAGGTATACATCGAAGCCACACTAAAGATATACTCCGAATCCTCCTTTTCCAGAGTGGATTTACGACTAAAATATGTCTGATAAATTCATTGTTCAAGAACATTATTTAATGTAGTCAATCATGAATAACCCAAATCATTTCATGCACAGAGTGACAGGGTCCCAGTAGGTCTGCTTCATCCAGATAGAAAGGAGAGCTGAAAAAATACAGCACACTGGACAGAAATATAATGGAAAAAGGCTGCCTGAAACTGTTATGCCCTTGGACCAGAGGGTGAGAAGATAAGTGCAAATCAAGCTGTTTTGAATGATTGAAATGAAGTGAAGTGCACAAGTGTCTTTTGCTTTCCCATAGCAGCACGAATAGAAAGGAGGAAGCCCAGCCTGCAACTCGGTACCTAACAGCATGTGGTCTGCAGAGTGACCTTTTCATCGAGGCCATCCCGGACTCCGCTGGTGTTTTAAAATGCCACTGGCAGAAGATGCCAGGAGAAGGGTTGCACTATATGCTGGGACTTCCCAAATGAGTCACATCACCCAAGCCTGTCCTAAAATCAAGAAAAATTTGGTCTCTGCCAGTAATATGTTCAATCCGGTTTTACCGCTGAAAAGAAAAGCCCTTTTAAGAATACAATTCCATCAACGATGGTGGCGACAGCTATGATTTTCTTGACAATTGTTAAATCCAAAGACATGCAGCCCAGTGGCTGCTAATCATTACTGATATGACAAAGGTTAGTTAGAGTTGCTTGTTTCTTGACATTCTCCGCAATGCAGATTAATTAGAACCCATTGCCTTGCCTAGAAAGCAACACATCTATGCATACCATTGTGATCCATTCACAATGAGAATTAATGTCTTCCCTTCCCACCCACTTTAGCAGTGCTTAGTGTGAAAGTTACCAATACATTGACCATACTGGCAATATTTTATTTATTTTACCGGATCTATTTTTAGGGTTTCCACAAACAGATATGTGACATGATGAAATGTCTGAATGTCATTTATATCCACTCCACTTAAAGACACCTAAAAAGAATACATTTCTTTGATAAAGGATGTCTTGCTTGTATGTGTATGTGGATGCACTGATTTGTGTCCTGTTAAACAGTGCACAAAGAGAGAAACTGAAATGGATGGAAAAATCCCTTGAGCCACTTCTAGTATTGTTGGCGATGTCTACCCACTTCAGTTTTGTCTCAAGTGGAAGTCAACTCAATATGACATGCACCAGAAGAATTTGGTTCTGCATAGCAACATGCAATCGACTGGAAAGAGAGTGGCCTACAGCACACACAGAGGTTTTCAATAATTCTGATAGCCATGACTGCAAAGCGTAAGTCAATGTGATGAAAGGATTGTGCAATAGTTACATGAGGTCCACCAAAGAAGTTTTTCCCAACACCTATTATAACAGGTGTGGGATATATTGTAAGTTCCGATCATTACAGGTGTTTAACTCGCAAATCAAAAGCCTATTCATATCTATAAATACAATATTTCACACTAAATTCACTATATTAACAATAATAAAACTAAAATTATAATATGTTCTTTTTTTTTTTTTTTTTTTTTATCAAAGGAAGGCCATTACAATTGCACAGTGTCCCCTTTTCACAGCAGAAACATGCAATATGTGGATTGGCATCCAGCCCGGCTCCAGTTGCAGTTCACTCTTCTGAACTGCCTTACATTATATTCCTTCCAATTTTCACACATGTAGCACATACAGGGTCAATCACAGCTGGCTCTCTCACACGCGTTGGATTTGATCGGAGAACTGGCACAATGCCACAGAGGGATTTTTTTTTTGTCAACACTTAATGCCGAATTGGATTGAAGAGCAAGAGACAATTCTCGCAGTTTGGGATGCGATGAAGAATATGTTATTGAAGTTCCGACAGGATTGGTTTGTCACACTTTTCTGACATTCAGTGCCATGATGAGCGCCCTGTGACCGTATTTAGGCGTGGGTCTAACCAATTAAGACCGAGGAGTATTCGTCTGCAGCTTTTTTTTTTTTTTTTTTTTTCGCCCTCTGGACATCTGAAACTTTGTTGGTGAGTGTCTTCTGTTGAGTTTGGAGTCTCATTAAAACGAGGACGATGAAGAGTGTTGCCGTTTGTTGGGTAAAGGTTGCCATATTGCTGCACCACAGTGAGAATATATATTTCCCTTAATAAATATAGAACATTTTTTTCCACAGCCACAAGTAAAGCAGTGGAACAATAAATGCCTTTGCACTAATCTCTAATTTTGAGCCCTTTTTTTTTTTTTTTTTTTACTGCCAATGCAGTACGGAGATACTTCAGAGCATAAGTCTGTTGCTGTGTATTCAGATAGGCGGTTCTACTCTACAGAGGGAGAAAAAGTTGGTAGTTGCAATTACAGTTGTACCCATCAACACTGGCATACTAAAATCCATGTGCTCGCCTAAGGGCCTAAAATATTCCATTGGCTTGTAAATAAATTCTCAGAGGCAGACATCCAATATTGCTCTCTGCTCTCTCTTGACCAAGGAAATGTAGCTAGACCCACAGTTTCTACCGTTTATTAAATTCATTTTTTTTAATCAGTACATAAAGTGTATAAGAGAATCCTTAAATTATCCAGAGGAGAAAACTCTGTTACTGTTACAATACACGGTTTTGATGCGAAAAGAATATATTTCAAATGTGCGAATGGAGGCAAAGTCATGTTTGCCTCCACATGAACCACTGTAGTATTCATCGTGACTTTCCATCATGATGTCAGCTGTTGGCTTGCTCAGCTGGGGGAGCAGCAAGCAGGAGATGGAGAGAAGCCAAGGGAGAGAAAGGTGTGGCATTTTGGATGAATTTTGCTTTGTCGGTGAATTCACCAAGTTTTTGTACGATGAAGGGGTTTCAACTTCTTCTGTTTTTCGGTACTGCTTGATGTTTTCAACCCCAACTTCCATTTTTGTAAAAGTCCCCTTTAAGTTAATTGGCATTGGCATAAATAATTCATGTTTGTTACTGATATAATATCATATTATTTCGGCAAATTTTGGATCAAACGCAGGAGTGATCGCTCAGTGTTGATTGGCTGAGTGATATTCTTTATCTATACTAGCTGACACAGGTTTCCACGTCTCGGCATTACAACATGTATCAGAGTTTTTTAAAGTGAAGATAAGAGAAGTTCCAGTTTGAAGGTTATTAACCACACCATTTGGAACTTTTTTTTTCTTTCCTGTGCATTCATTGGTCACCATTCGGTTCCGTGACAGGGGAGGCGCATTTGGGCAACTTCTCACTACCCTCTCATACAATGTGGAGGGTTGGGGATAAGCCCCAAAAAAGCAAATTATATGAGAATTACGACCATGTGAGTTAATTTTACTGTCTTTAAATCACATTCATGATCAGTTCAGGAACAATGTCTATATGTGTGTGTGTGTTTGTTTATGCAAGTATAGAAATAGGCTCAACTTATATTGCACTTTCACACCGTGGGGTTTCAAAGCGCTTAACGCGAGATTATATTCATCCCATTCACACAAGTGGCCGCACATCAATGGCGGCAGAGTATGCAAGGTGCTAACCAGGTCATCAAGAGCAAGTCGGGGCTCGGTGTCTTGCCCAAGCACTCTTCATCATGCAGACAGGAGGAGCCCAGGGTTTGCACCACTCACCTTCTTCCATTGGAGGGATGCTTGTCCTACCAACTGAGCCACAGCCACCCCTGTTTAAGGACACAGATATATGTTTCTAGATTAATAGATGAAAATACTGACATACATACATACATACATATATACATGATTATATGCAAATATGCATATATGCAAGTGTGCTAACATACATACATACATACATACATACATACATACATACGTACATACATACATACATACATGCGTACATACATACGTACGTACGTACGTACGTACATACATACATACATACATACATACATACATACATACATAGAGACGGAATGATTTACTCAGAGTTAATTTACTCTTTGTAACTGTCAATGATGAGCTCTGCACCATGAACACAGTTAAAATAAGTAGTAATAAAGTAGAAGGTCATTTTAAAATGGATGCAAAAGAACATTTCAGAGCTTTTGATGCAATGAGTGCCTCACCAAAACAAACTCATACAGCTTTAGTTCATATGTTGTTACACCGAGGAAGTATCTTTAACTATTCATAGCCTCCCAGTTTAAATGGAGACACAGTAGCTTATATTAAATTGGTATGTGGAACGAAGAGCGCAGTGTCAACTTCCCCCTAAAATATTGTGTAACCATGGGTTACTTAAGCATGAAAATACACATGTTTCCGCCACAAGCTATTGTCTTGTGTTTTTGTTCAGATTTTTTTTCGCTGCTGAGCTACTTGTCATTCCCTTTGTTGGTTTCCTTCACCTGTCAGGTAATTAGTCCTCATTAGCGAGTCCTATTCTGATGTAGTATGTCTACCCGGTGCCGTGTCTGCCCTTTAGTTCTGTTGGAATATGTGAGTGTTTTGCTGGTGTCACTTTTTAATGGGCACTTCCCAGCAACTTGTTTTTTTCTTAACATGAAAAGATAGAGCACAATAAGAAAATAACAATTTTAAACTGTTGCATTATACAATTTTACTCTTGATCAGATAATGAAAATATAACTAACCATCTAAAACCAATTTGAAAAATTATGTAATATGTATGTAGCCTTGTGTGTGTGTGTGTGTGTGTGTGTGTGTGTGTGTGTGTGTGTGTGTGTGTGTGTGTGTGTGTGTGTGTGTGTGTGTGTGCCAGACAGTGTTATGGCTTTGAAATGAGTGACAAAGTTCATGTCATCATCTTCTGCTTGTATCTATGGTGGCTTACATTCATTTAAACTTGCTGTTTCACTTCAATTGAAATGCATACACTTTTAAGATGAAAACATCAAGGTCAGAGTGTGATAAAGTAATGTCTCATAAATAATTGCTAAATGTTTGCATGGCAGCGGCGGAAATAGTGAGAGAAAGTGGAGGGAAAAATAAGATTAAAGGAAGGGCAGTGAAATAAAATGTAATATGAGTTAAGACCCTGAACGGTGCCAGAAATCTTACCCTCCCTCTCCATTAAAAATAGACCCGTAGCGGTCTGACCGCAATCTCGTTCCATTTAATATGTGTCTTAAAAGTAATTTACACCAACATATGTGGTGATGCATCAAAAGTGCATTTAGCAGATAAAGATGACATTTCTGACAGAGAAGTAGTGCCTGGAGCAAGGCTGCTGCCCTGTCCGCTCCTCTCTGTCTCCGTCACACAGACAGAGTTTTCCTCTCCGCCATTTCCGCTCCGTCATCCCTCATTCCCTCCCTCATATCCAGGTCTTTGCTCGGCGGACTCTAACCTACCTCCTTGTATCGAATCTACCTCATGTCTCACCTTTGTCTTTGCCTCCGTCCAATTGGGCCGCGCCATCACCCCTCTTCGTGACCCCATGGATTCATTTGCCCCACCCGAATGCAAGGCCCTCAAAAAGAAAACCTTCAGGTTTCGTTGCGCTGTCACCCACCGGGGCTTTTATTTTGCGTTTCAAATGTGAGCAGTGGCTTAGGTGTCACTGCTGCTCTTTGGTCATGAGGCCATTGTTTCATTGAGGATTATATTTTTGCTCTAAGACTCTTGGATGACATGGCACGGGATCAAATACCGAACCTCTTACAACTTGCCCACAGATATGTAGCCATCCACTGACGTTATCATCAGCCATTATACTTCCACTTTGATCATTCACTCTTGTCTCTTCTGGTTGTCTTTGGGATGGTGACACAGTTTCTGTGACTCTCTCTTCCCATAATCTGTCTCTCCCTTGGTAGCGGGGGTGTAAGGGAACTAAAAATGGTTTACATTTTACACTCATTTATCATTTCCAAGCACATGTCTTTGTTAACAGTGTGCCAGCTTCTTTTTACATATAGAAGCTGAGTTTTTGACAAAATTACTTTCACCATCTTCCCATTGTCCTATTCATTTCCCCTCTTACTGCTGGATTTTGAAATGTTATGTGCAGTTGAAACGAAGCTTAATTTTCGGTATCCCCCTCCTTTGTTCATGACAGAGGAAATGAAAGGAGGACACCAGGCTTTGATACGGAAGATGGATAATGATTTTCACAAATGATCAAAAGTCGTAATTTAATTGCGAATCACAAGACGTGCAAGGCAGATATTCCAGAGAACAAAGATTGTGTAGGCGTCGCCATGTGTGCGCCTGCTATTTCTGTTCATCTGTGTGCAGCAGGTCAAAGTGTAGGGTCAGGGTGAACATAGATCTTCGGGCGCGATGATTAATAAATAACTTGTCAGCAAGTCACACCGTCGCTGTAGCAGCGCTGCAGCTATCACAGGTACGGCACCTTTCCAAGAAATCGTACATCTGATGTGCACAGATCATAATAAAGCTGCAACGCCGCGCGAAATTTAGAAACTGAAACTGGTGACTGACCACTCAAAGTAACATTTTCAAGAGATACCAAAAGTAATAAGGAAAATCACAAAGCTTCAAAAACAAAAGGTAGAGTGAATGCATCGTGCCATCACCGTGGTTAAATATCAGCGAAGATATTCAGCGGCCAAAAATAGTGAATGACAAAGTTAATATCAAATAAAGTAAAAGCTACAAATATTTAGCTCCCTGCTGCAAGGCTACATTCAAACACATTGCATTTCCTTTGAACCGAACACTGGTTTCAACTTCACAGTCTTTGCTCGCGTGAGTATTTCTTTTAAGGAACCCTGGAAAAAATAGAGACAGTCCACCGTTACACCGTTTCCCAAAAAGAAACATGATGAGCTCTTTTTGAATTGAAGATTCTAGACTGCAAAGATATGCAGGGGAGAAAGGGATGGTGATGGTGTAGCAGGTTGAAAGGAAAAAGACAGACAGGCACTTTTGTTGGTGTCAACATCATTTGGAAAAGTGATAGAAATGAGCCCTGCTTCCCTGCAAAATCTGAGGTGTTGTTTCCACTTTTGACAGTCCTGAAAGTGTCTATGCTTTTCAGCGTGCGTAGTTCTATGCTAGATTTATTTACATGCACATTTGTGTGCCCATGACAGAAAGTGTATATTTGTGTGAAAACAGATAAGGCCTTGAGCATCTGAAATATGTCAGAAATTTAATACAAGCTTGATGCCCTTGCAGTGTGATCAAAGAATATGGGGCGTCTTTCATTACCTTTGACGGAGGAACACATTTGGATGTTTGCCTGCCTCTCTCTCCCTCCGCCTGAAGGGAGAGGAGTGTGTTGGTTATCAGAGATACACTGCATCTGAGAACCTTTTTAACAAGGTGGAAAAGAAGTATTGCCTTGGAACTCGGGAATAAGGAAGGCTGATGCACTACTGATTCACACTAAATTAGAGAGAAATGAGAATTCACCCCGCTAGTTGTCTCTTCAGAAACCAGATTGCAACAAGATAGGTCGGTAATGTTCTCCATAACACTACAACGCATTATATACTCTTAAGCCCAACATGATCAGTGACATGTGGATATGAATCAGAGCTGAATGGTGATCCTGAGGGTACTGCAGTATATAGAGAGATTTACCTTCAGCCGGTTTTGCATTTGCGGGGCTGAAGTGTCCTGGATCCATACAAGCCTAGGGGAATGTCTTTGACCTTCCTCTTTGGTCTCCTTATCAAAAGTGGAAAAGAAAATATCATATGAGAAAACCATCTTTTTCCAATATGGTCATAAAAAAGGATGCAAGCTTTTAGCCTTGGCTTGTTCAACAACATCATCATTTGCATGACTAAATTCTTATCTTTTCTGAATGAAATTAGTTTAGTTATGTGATGTTTTATTGTGACATGCATATTGAGATGACTGTTTTTATTTAACAAGAGTACAACTTTATATAATTCATGCCTCCTTCGGTATCGCACTTGCATCATAACTGTTCAAAGCCTTGAATTTTATTCACAAGCTGACTTCTTAATTTATACAGAAAGCTGGTATTACTTGTTTGTGTTTAATTGCAATAAAATAACTGTGGCTTTGTTTTTGCACATTGTGGTGGTCCTAAAATATGAATGGAAGATGGTACTGAAGGTACTGAATAAATCAGTCACTTTGCTACAGAAAAGCAGTGGCCAACAGCAGCAATCCTTTGTCTACGACATTGGAGAAATCAGCCATCTACACATTAAAAAAGTTCATTCACCCCAAAAAAAAAGAAGAAAAAGAAGTTTCATTAAGGCTGAAAGGAGAGTCTTCCCAGGATCCCAGGATCCTTTGCATTGGGTGCCCGAACTTTGCTAACTCTCTGAAACGCTTGAAAGCCCAAGTGTTTATTTAAATGTCCTATACAGAAACACATGCACTAACCTGTGCAGTACTTTTGCATGATGGGAGGGTAGAATGTGGAGGCAAATCACTCATCTTTTGCCTACAATGGCTTGGCACCATAAAAAATCTCAAGTCAAGAGTGTCTGTGAATTTCTACATTTTCATAAACTATCAAGATTAAATCATACCCCCATTGTACTTATATACATATATAACATATATTCAGTGAACACAAATATCTTCCAAATGAGGCTGCAACAAATTCCGTAAAGCCCTTTTGGAGGAGAATCCCACTTGTTCCACTGCAAGGTAGGCAAGTGCGACACTTTGTGACACTCTTCAAATGTTAAAGAGACACCACCCTTTAGTTTAGCTCTTTGCGGCATAAATTATTGATGATAAATTCATGTACTTGAGTTAAATAAAAAAAAAAAAAGTGAACCAGAAGGCTGATTACACATCGGTGGTTTTATACAAGTCAAGGTTGGATAATAAAAAAAATAAAAATGAATCTCAATTTTATTAAATGCATTTTTATTGCTTCCATCTGCTTCAAGCCCACACATATGATCGTGTCAATACAAATCAAAATGTTTGCTAACATAGCTTGGAAGTCAGAAACACCCCAATAAACATAAGTACAACATACAAACGCAATACATTGGCAATAGCCCTCAGGGCTGTATTGCCTTGCAGAGTGAATGTTGTGATGCAACGCTCTTGTTCTTAGGGGTAATGTCATATGATTCCTGGCAAAAACTTAATTAATATGCCGAAAAAGACAGGAATAGTTATTAGCAGAGAAACTCTTTGGGTTTAGATGTCTTTTCAATATATCTCACAGTTGGAAGACACAAATGAGGCAAAATAAAAATGCTAATCAGTCATTAAATTCAATATTCTTAGTTGCGTTTAATATTCATGTGAGTAATAATAAGCTGGATTGAAGGGAAACCTGAAATTGACAGCCATCGTGGTGTTTTTAGGTTCACTCTTACCATAGGTCTGTCCATACAACATGGGAACAACATGGGAAGTCATGTGATCTCCACATAAAAAGGATCCAGCCAGAACTGAATGGGAAACTCTTTTGCTGTGAGGCTTCAGCGCTGCCCAGTCCAGCGTGACGCTGCATACATTTAAATTGTTGCTGATCTATTCTTGCTTATTTACAAAATAAAAAAAAACGTATATATTATGCTGTATGAACATCCTATATAGTCCCTACTACATCGTACTGAGTGTAGGGCTTTTCCAAACACCAGCAATTGATATGCATGGAGGCTTGAAGTGAGGCAAAGTAGATCAAGCCCAGATATTAGTGTGGAGAGTCGTGTTCAGCTGACATGTTGTGACAGCCATGCAATCTGAAACAAAATGTGTTTCAAATGGTAATGGTTTGGAAATGAATAGCAAGGGGACGAATATAAGAGCCCTCTCAACTTTCCCTTTTATCAACTATTTAATTTTTGCTACATTATGTTCACTTATTGCATGGATATGAATCATCTTTTCAACCAGTTTGTGATGGGATTCCAGCTCTTGAAGTTCTTATAGCGCTCCAGACTATGTTTTTTACAACATAACTTATGGCCGTCAGCATCATCGGGACACTGAGATCAAAACATATAAAAATATAAACTGATTTTAATTATCCTGTTAAAAATCCAACAAAATTATCTTAGAGCATGCTGAGCTCAGGCAGCAAGAGTGAGGTAAAGTACTTCCCGTCTTGCAATTTCAGCCCACATCCATAGCTATGCGCAATTGGGCAATTAAGCTTACGCCATTACTGAAAGACCATTGAGCATATCGAGGACAGCAAACTCAAACTACTTTCTTAATGCCAATGATTTGTATAATTTGTAAAATGGCAAAATCGAGTTTGTTGCAGGCCAGAACTACTCTGTTGTAAAGTAAACAAATAAATAAATAAATACATTCACAGATTTTCGAGATTTTCAGAAATATGCATATGGTACAATGGTCCTGCCTTTCTGTGTAGATGCCAAATTTGGTGCATTTCTTCCCCCATGCTCTGTCCATGGGTTTTTTTTTTCTCCCCAGTTTTGTTCTCCTCTGGCTTTTTGACTTACTGGAGTGCAGTCCATGGAGTACCTTGCCTCTCGTCCAATGTCAGTTGGGATTAACCTGAGCTTCCCCATGACCCTTGCTGAAAATGGACGATGAAAGTTTGAATGTATTACATAATGGGAGGTGACTGGAGGTTTGCAGTTGAAAACTTCAGTGATATATTTTACAAGATATTACACCTGGATGATACAATTACTGTATCATCAGAAGGATTGGCGTCAACCAATTTGCAGTTGTTGGTCACGGGCAGGTAAATGTGTTATTTTCTTTTCTAGCCTTATGCTTCATCCAATGGGAAAAATTTGCAAGTCATCGTCAAAACCCTATCCTTTCAGACCGGGGCAAAACATGACAGAAACTACCACAGGGAAGACCATAAAAATCAAAAGACTACTTTTTACCCAGTTCGGTGAATGAATGGCAATTCCATGGTTGTATGTGATCATGGCTACTTGCTTTGTTGGGATCTGGTCGTTGTCCACTCAGTGCCAATACCTCCTCAAATTTCTGACCACCAGTGGACACGCAATGGCAATTTCATGCCCTCTAGTGTCCAAAGTAGAAAATCGAGCCGGACCGCAACAGCGAAAAAATGAATTCACCCGATTTTATCTATCTGGGGTAATGATTCATTTAACCTCCCTGTTAGATCCTTGCCTTCCTAATTGTCGCCATCCGTCATGACCCTAAAAAAAGTTCTTTAATTCAGTAATATCTTCTCAGAAAAAATCAAGTTTCTAAATTTGCAAAGTGAGAAGCTATTATCAGGGTTTGAGATGGGTAAAGCAGAACAGATCTGGGCTGATGATGTAGATTTGGATGATTTTCCTGCATCTACTCCTTTACTGATAAAATATGCAGATAAATTAGGCTGGATATCTGACAGAGTTCAGTTTTCACCTCAGTCAACAGCTGGAATAGAAGCCTGCTCAACAGATTGCAAAATCGGACATGAAATCCTGTGTGACAGGCTCTGTCTCCCTCGCACCAATTCCCCTTAACAGGGGAGGTTGTGACCTTGTTCATACCTGGCATTAGGATGTGCCCTGAGTGATCCAATCAAATGTCAACAGTTGTAAGTCCAGGTCTGAATGTAGTTAGCACAGATCGATTCACTGTGACCCCCATCCAGAGGTGGTCAGAGACCTTTTTTTCGGTCTGGGAGTTATGTGGTCACACTCTCACTCAAGCAAGGATGAGTTATTACCAGTGCCACAATGATGGACTGCAGAAGTCCCCTGTTCATCCTTGTTTAAGTGGGAGTCAGTTGTACATTAGCACATCATCATCATTTAATAATTCATTGTCTGTGCCATTTCTTCCGCTCACCAGACAGTGGGAGGGCCGGAGCCAATCCCAGTTTACCCGCTAAGATTGCGGAGGGACCAGGTGCCAGTCAAAAGGGCTACATACGGATACATACGGCAACAAACTTTCTCATTGATACTGAGATGAAATTTGGATCCTTAATCAACCAACTGCATCCGGCACACTCAGCTAACAGAACCAACCCAAGAACACTCTTGCTCTAAATGCTAACCATTGTGTTACTCATGTTAATATGGTTGAGATTCATATACCATTGTGGTACTACATACTGACCTTTGCACTAAACTGTACACAAAAAAAAAAAAACAACCTCAGCTGCTACTTTTTCACGCCGTCAAATATCAGTCTATATCTGCATGCACTTTCACTTTATACTTCATACCTCATTGTTTAACGTTTACTATTTAATGTAACAGTGCACTTTACTGCTAATTTGCACTCTATTATAATTATATTGTTAATTTTATGTCACCGTGGGACTGAGAGAAACGTCTTCTCGATTCCTCTGTATGTCCAGCACATGTGGAGAAATTGACAATAAAGCTGACTTTGACTTTGACTTTGACTATTCTTGTTATTAGTGCTCAGCATACCTGCCTTATAGGAAGAACCTCTGAGAACTTAATATGTCAATACTTGTGAATAGGAGAACGAATGTATCTGTAAAAGAGTGACTGTTTATATGTCTCTATATGTGGCCCTGTGATTGACTGGAAATCGGTCATGACTGAATTCTTCCTCTCGCCCGGTATCAGCTCAGATTGACTCCTGCTTGAACATGACCCAAAGTGCAGGATAAGTGGTTCAGACCAGAAATCCTACGTAGAGACATACAACCATTCACTCTTTCACTCACATGTCGGGATATTTAGAGTTTCCAATGAAACGAATGCAATTTTTTTGGACTGTGGGAGGAAATCAGAGAACACGGCGGAAACCGACACAGACACAGGGAGAACGTTGAGACTCCACTCAAAGAAATTCCTTGACGGAATCGAACCAGGGATCTATTCACTGTGAGAAAGTCAAATTCACAAATATAAATATGTAGGTAAACAAAAACAAGTCCAAAACAAATATAAAATTGATTCAGAATCTCAATTTGAAGTGAGCGTTATGACCATGTGTAATCGCTTGTAAAAAGTTAAAAAAGTTTCATGGGCAGATATGATCACATCATAAATTCTATCGAGGGACACGTGGAGAGACAAATTAAGGTCAGTTCGAAACACACACACACACACACACACACACACACACACACACACACACACACACACACACACACACACACACACACACACACTAAAAGCTGTCCACTTGTGATTACGCCAG
>CAAKHD010034278.1:313557-326757 GCA_901007705.1 Fistularia tabacaria | reverse complement strand
AACCTGGAGGAAACCCATATAGACAGAGAGAGAACATGAAAGGCCCTACAATCTAAATTGTCTACAAAATCTACTCTCTTGTCCCCCTAACCAATGAAATACAGAGTACTGAAGGGCCCTACTACTCAGGATAAAACAAACAGGCGTATGCCGAGAGTCCCGAGATTGATAGAAAATAATCAATTAGAGAAAGAGGGAGACGAGACACGCTGTGTCAGAAGCAAATAATCAAGAAAATGTTTGTAATTAAACTTGTGAGGGAAATATTGGTGTCCCTGATAAGATCTCTCGAGTTACATTTGCCCTGCCGCACACAAGACAAGCATAAAATAAAAAATCTTTTAATTTAATTACACAAAGTTGCTTGCTCAATTTTTAATTCTAATTAGGTTTATTGATTACATTTTTTATCCCGTGACTTGACTATTGGTTATTCAGATCAATATTTGTACCCACAGATTCAAGATAGGTCGCTAAATGTCGGATTACACAGTTAGGACTGATTTTCAAGGCTGAAAATTGTTCTTCTGGATCTTTGGGTGTTGTTACTTGCTGCTTGTGATTGTGATGGACTTCTAAACTAATAAAAACACACAAGCGTATCATCTCAAATCTCTGATATGCCTTTGGTTTGACCTTTGATAAAATAAAGAATGCGGAGGTCACAGGCAATTACCAATTCCATTTTGGTTAAAGGGCCGTAATGATATGAGAATTCTACTTGAGTGATTGCGTGCCAAAGACGTGGCCAACACAATTCCCAATGTTACTTCAATGTCTCCTGGTTTTTCATGTTTTAGCCTTTAAAACAACGGCAGATCATATGAGAAAAAAATAACTAAATGATTTCCCAACACAGTTATGAAATCCCTGCCTTGTGGGACACACACACACACACACACACACACACACACACACCAAAACAGAAAAGAGTCTGATTGGCCACCCCTCCATCAGCTCAGGTGACTGAAACTGTGAATTATGTTTGGGTTGATTTTCAAGTCCTCTGTCGTGTTTGTTTTTTTTCAGCTCTGTGCTTTGTGCTACATTTTTATCTATTTTTAATATATTTTAAAAACAATCATTAATTTTAATGTTTATGTTCACAATCTTTTTTGGTACAATTCTAATTATTATTGTTTCGATTCAGAACTGAATCTTGTTTTAAGTCAATCCGACCAATCCCAAGAGAAATAATGTTTCCTCTATCAATTTTGACCAAACCATCCAATCGATCCCTTTCGCTGCCCCGGAGGGTCTGACAAACCCACTGCTTGTACTGTAGATTCGATAGTCTTGTCATATTCTTACTTCATTATTTCAAACTTTTGCAGAATCTTTGTCTCTGTGTATCTTAACATACTCTTGAATGGTGGGGACCCGTGGGAAGGATATTCTGTCTGGGTTTCTTTGTATGTATGCTAGTCTGAGTGAGTCTGAGCAGATTGCAGAGGGCGGGGGTGAGTGGGATTCGCTGCACACAAACAGATGGCAGAATACGGGTTCAAGTTTGTCTTCGCTCATTGTTAAAGAGGAACCAGTTAGCAGCTTTTGTGAGATTGTCTGTGCAAGTATGTTTTTGTATCAGCTTCCTCGCTAAAAAAGAAATGCACGACTCACGATGTAGTCTTGTCCTCTTGAGTGTTAACTTAATATTAGAATAGCTTGCTAAGACACGTACGCACATGTCAAAGAGAGAAGCGGGGGCGTTACTGTTCTTAATAATATTTTTCTTGTTATTGAAAATATATGTCTTCTAACACATCAAGATGATAATCTCATATAGAAACATGCAACCTTTCACGCTCTCGCTCACACATCTAGAGACGAACAACCAGTCACTCTGTGAAGATGCCAAATCATCCAGGTCATGGTGAATATTATTTGAACGTCTGGGCAATTTGGGGTCCCCAATGAACCTATTGGTTGGTTTTGGACTGTGGGAGGAAAAACCTGGAGGAAACCCATATAGACAGAGAGAGAACATGAAAGGCCCTACAATCTAAATTGTCTACAAAATCTACTCTCTTGTCCCCCTAACCAATGAAATACAGAGTACTGAAGGGCCCTAAAACTCAGAATAAAACAATCAGGCGTAAGCCGAGAGTCCCGAGATTGATTGGAAATAATCAAATAGAGAAACAAAGGAAAGGTGACATACTGACTATGCTATGTACAAAGCTGTGTGCTAACGCCCCTATGTTGCCGGGAGATTCAGAAAAATGGCCTGAAATAGAAAATAAAAAAAGGGCAGGTTTCTTCTGTGTTTTCAAGGATTCAAGGAGGATTCAAGGAAACTTGAAACAGCACACCTTACAGTATGTGGTACGAAATTAGTACCCAGGTCCGGTTACAAGCCATAGAAATCAAATAGAAAATCAAATAAATAAGAGCAAAAATTCATAATATGACTTGAGACAGAAGTTAGCGCTGTTGGTGCTAAATTTGCATGTAAGAGCAAGAAGGTAGTAGTTTTTCTTTTTTTTTATTCCACCCAGTTTTTATTTTATTTTTTATTTTTTCTTATTTTTTATTGCACCTTGATGATGAAATGAAACATGATACATGAAAAATTGCACCTTATGTGAGATATTGCACCTTAAATTTAAAAGTAGCTCAGCAAACTGTTGAAAAAATTCTTTAATAATTTCATTTTGTCACCCGTGCTGGATTCTTTTACAGTGCCTAATGCAGTATTAATCCAGTCAGAGCATTAGGCACAGAAAGTATATAAACGTGGATCAGCCTGGTAAAAGTGAGAGTCAAGTTCACCTCAGATTCAACGCCCGAGGACAAATGTGTGAAATCTCAGTCGCTATCTGTCGAGATCCTGATGCTCATCTCTAGCTCCGATAAACCCGGTTACCCCATTTGCCTGCAGGTGGACGCTGTCCAGAAATGCACAGTTTGAGACTTGATAGATGACCGCAGAAACAGTGTGGCGGAAAGTCAGAGCGATACTGATTGACACCAAGTATTTCTCAGTCACTGCATGCAGTTGCAAAATGCTGGCATCGTTTCCAAAAAATCCACCAAGTTTACTTTCAAAAGGGAAAAAAGGAGAGATTCACTGAAGTGGAACGACTAAACGCATTAACACTGTTTCTTGAGTGTGGCACGTTAGCTTTGCCTGTGGCCTACAGTGCGATCAAGGTTGGGAAAGGCATCAATAAATGCAGTGTTTTTCGTTGAATCAAAAGAAATTATTGAATAATTGTTGCCCAACAATCAGTGATATTGATGAGATGAGGACGAAACACAGCAAAAACGCTTATAAAAGATCAGCTATTGGCTGCCAAGAGCAACAGTTATTGCACTATGTGTACAACAGCAAAAGATTTCGCTGTGTGAAAAGAGTTTGTTTGTTTCTACATGCATGGCAAGACTTCAAAATTGCCAGTGGGAGACCGGCATGGACACAAGCGCACGTCGCATCCGTCATACACACACACACACACACACACACATTCATACAAAGAGTTGTACCCTAAGCATGGCACATAAATGAAGGAATCGAAACACTGGAATATTCAGCGATGTGCATAAGATAGACAAAAAAGACAGAAAGAACAAAAAAAAAGCAGAGAGGTTGCTGACAGTGTCTGTCCTCGTGTCAGTGTCAGTTCCCCCAGAGGAACCGAGCCAGTGTCACCAGTGCCAACTGGTGACATACAGCCTGTCATTAGACGGTGACATAAATGACCCATTTCTGTTGCAGTGAGCTTTTTTGCATGCCTTTTCTATTCTAAGTTGGCTTTTCTGGTTTCCGTCATTCTGTCTGGTCCCTTCGTTCCCGGGAATCTTATAGTTAAAAATGACCGAGCACGATGCACAAACATCCCATGATTACCGAAAAAATAAATATAAACAGACTGAAAAAGACGCAGATTGAAATGAACAATTTTCAATTTTTTTTTTGTTTTGGATCAAGTCTTATGTATCTACTCATAAAAAAACCTGGACCACCTTAAAGAATTTCCCAGACTATTTGGGTTGAGTACACCCACAGATGCATCACATGAATGATGGTACCATCGCTAATTTATCTTTGTTTTATTTATTTAATTTTTCCAGATGACAGCAGTATGTGCACACTCTCCCTTAGAAACACGGTTCATCTGTCTTTTTGGCACAATGATAAACACTGAGAAGAGACCCCGCTGCTTTTGTGACGCTCATTGCATGTTATGAAGTATACATGTCCGAGCGTTATTGTGAAAAAGGAATAAGCCTAGACTATAAAAAAAAAAGAATTCACTCATATAATTTTCTAAATAAGTTAAGGATGATTTTTTTTGTTGCCACTTGTGTCTTAAACATATAAACCATATGGAGTGAACATAGGAAGTAAAATGGGGGTGGATGTATGATGAAGAGAGCAAACAGACTCCTTACTTCAGCGCCATGCATCTTTCCACAGATTACAGAGACAAACGGTAACACTTTCACAAAAAATAGCTAAAAGTGTATGTGTCAACTCATGCCGATGGAACAATTCCATTACAAGTATGGAAGGATTGTGCATAGCCCACTGCAATGCCTTCACATATACAAGGAAAGTGTACACATATAAACTTGGGAGAGGTTTTGGCACATAAAAGCATGTTGAAGGTTTTACATGTAAAGCTAAAATGGTCTCAGAAAACGACGCGAGCGCTTTTGCATGAAATACTGAAAAGCCTTTACACCTGCTAATGAAATAAGCTCATTGATATAGCAAAAGGTTGCAATCAGGGAAAATACACATGTGCACGCACTAGTATGAGTGAAAGACTTCTAAAGGCGTATGATAAGTCTGAACCAGTATTGTTGATTGTGCATAGAAGGTTGTAAAGCTAATTTGAAATTTCAGCTAGCGGACTTATGATGCAGCAGTAAGAGGTCAGAAATGCAGATGCTCACATAGTTTGTTGTTGTTAGTGCCATTGTTTTAAGTGTGGAAAAATATGTGAAAAAAATCCTTTATGTCATGAGGATGTACCCAACTGTGTATGCTACTACTCTGATATTACTCAACCTGGCGAATCTGATGTTGCTCTGAAACATAATGGAGCTCAATTACGAAATAATAAGACTACCACTCCAATAAATAAATGCATCAATGAATTATATTTAGAAATGATGTCATGTTTAGTTCGAAGGGAATGGTCCGGCTGCATTGCTATGATTTGCTGGCCTAAAATGCGGCTTTATTGATTTAACTTAAAACTAAATAACCATCACATTTGCAGCATAGAATGGCCTATGAACACGAAACAAATATACATTTGTCCCACAAGTCAGAGAGGTGCACTTACCTAATGGGCCTCTGGAGGTGGACAGAGTAAGCAACAAACACATATTGTGTATGGGATGCGAGGGCAGACTACAGTAATGGCAACTTCTGGATTTAAGTGTTGGAAGAGCTCTACCTAAGATCAGCGTCCTGTTTTGAGGAAAAAACACCCCACCGACTGAGACAAAATCAGTGATTTAACTGGGGGAACTGACAATTCAAGGACGGAGTTTTTATAGTGCCTGATTGACCTTTTCAGCATATCTAGGGTTTTTCACCCCTTACAAAAGATTCATTTCTAGAGACATTTAAAGTGGCAATTCTGCCAGTACTGAAATTGCTCCCCTGCATTAACATAAGGGATTTAGAGGCTATAAAAATTAAATTGATTGCATTGATTGCAATTGAGTATTCAATGCAGCCTCAGGGCGGCACAGGCCAGTGTCTCCTGAAGCCAGAGGCGGAAGGGCATCCGGTGTAAAACTCTTGCCAAAACCAAATATGCGAATCGAACCTAAGAAGTTCATACCAGATATGTCGAGGCCCGGGTTAACAACGACCGCCATTGGTGCCGATAACCTACAGGGTACCGGTGGAAATTGGGCTACTGTGGGTCGAAGAAGGAGAGGAGGAATTCGTGTTCGGAAGCAGAGAGAGAAGAGGAAAGGCAAGAGTTTGGAACTGAGAGTAGGGACTTTGAATATTGGGACGATGACAGGAGAAGGTAGAGAGCTGGTTGACATGATGCAGAGAAGGAAGGTGGATATACCGTGTGTTCAGGAGACCAGATGGAAAGGAAGTAAGGCTACAAGCTTGGGAGCAGATTTTAAGTTGTGCTATCATGGTACTGACAGGAAGAGAAATGGAATAGGAATTATCTTGAAAGAGGAGTTTGTTTGGAATGTTCTGGAGGTGGAAAGAATGTCCGATAGACTTATGAGCCTGAAACTAGAAATTTAAGGTGTGATGCTCAATGTTTCTAGTGGCTATGCCCCACAGGTAGGATGTGACTTAGAGAAGGAGAAGTTCTGTAATGAGTGAGATGAATTGATGCAGAATATCCCCAGAAATGAGAGAGGGGTAATTGGGCAGACTTCAATGGATATGTTGGTGCAGGCAATAGAGGTGATGGGCAGGTTTGGTATCCAGGATAGGAACGCAGAGGGACAGATGGTGGTAGACTTTGCAAAAAGGATGGAAATGGCTGTCGTAAATACCATTTTTTTCCCAGAAAAGACAGGAACATAGAGTAAATTATAAGAGCGGAGCTAGGAGCACACAGGGAGACTACAACTTGTATAGACGAGGTCATCTGAAAGAGATCAGTGACTGCAAAGTAGTGGTAGGTGAGAGTGTAGCCACACAGCATAGGATGGTGGTTTGTAGGATGACTCTGGTGACAAGAAAGATGAAGAGGACAAAGTCAGAGCAGAGGACAAAGTAGTGGAAGCTGAGAGGGGAGGGGCGTTGTATGGTTTTCAGGGAGGAGTGGAGAAAGACTCTGGGTGGTCAGGGAGATATTCCAGATGACTGGACAACTACAGCTAATGTGATCAGGGAGACAGGTAGGAGAGTACGAGGTGTGTCGTCCGGAAGCAAAGTGGATAAGGAGGCCTGGTGGTGGAATGCGGAAGTGCAGGAGTATATCCAGAGAAAGCGGTTAGCAAAGAAGAATTGGGACACTGAGGGGACTGAAGAAAACAGACAGGAGTACAGGGAGATGCAGCGTAAGGTAAAGATAGAGGTAGCAAAGGCAAAACAAAGGGCATACGATGACTTGTATGCTCAGTTGGACAGTAAGGAGGGAGAGACTGATTTATATAGGTTGGCAAAACAGAGAGATAGAGACGGAAAGGATGTACAGCAGGTTCGTGTGATTAAGGATAGAGAAGGAAATGTATTGACAGATGCTAGAAAAAGTGATGGGAAGATGGAAAGAGTACTTTGAAGAGCTGGTGAATGAGGAAAATGAAAAAGAGGGAAGGGTAGAAGAGGTGACGTCTGTCACCACAAAGGGTTCTGGGACCACAAAGGAGCAGAGATTAGTAAAAGCGAAGTGAGGAGGGGATTGAAGAGGATGAAGAATGGAAAGGCAGTTGGCCCAGATGACATACCTGTGGAGGTATGGAGGTGTCTAAGCGAGACAGCGGTAGAGTTTCTGGCTAGATTATTTAACATGATCTTAGAGAGTGAGTAGATGCCTGAGGAATAGAGAAAACGTGTGATGCTGCCCATTTTTAAGAATAAGGGGGATGTGCAGAATTGCAGTACCTATAGAGGGATAAAGTTGACGAGCCATACAATGAAATTATGGGAGAGAGTAGTGGGAACTAGACTGAGAGCAGAAGTCAGTATTTGTGAGCAACAGTGTGGCTTCATGCCTAGAAAGAGTACTACAGATGCAGTATTCACTTTGAGAATGCTAATAGAGAAGTACAGAGAAGGTCAGAGGGAGCTGAATTGCACTTTTGTGGAGCTAGAAAAAGCATACGACAGGGTGCCGAGAGAAGAACTACAGTTTGTATGAGGAAGTCTGGAGTGGCAGAGAAGTATGTTAGACTGGTCCAGGACATGTATGCTGGTTGTGAGACGGTGGTGAAGTGTGCTGTAGGTGTAACAGAAAACTTCAAGGTGGAGGTGGGACTTCATCAGGAATCAGCTCTGAGCCCCTTCTTGTTTGCAGTGGTGATGGACAGGCTGACAAATGAGGTGAGACAGGAATCTCCATTGACCATGATGTTTGCAGATGACATTGTGATCTGCAGCGAGAGCAGGGAACAGATTGAGGAAAATCTTGAGAGGTGGAGGTATGCTCTGGAAAGGAGAGGAATGAAGGTTAGTCGCAGCAAGATCGAATATATGTGTGTGAATGAGAGGATTTCAGGTACTTAGGGTCAGCAGTACAGAGCAATGGAGAGTGTGGTTAAGAGGTTAAGAAATGGGTTCAAGGTCAGAGAAGCCAGACTGAGATGGTTTGGCCATGTACAAAGGAGGGATAGGGACTATATTGGTAGACGGATGCTGAAATTGGAGATGCCAGGCAGGAGGTCTAGAGGAAGACCGAAGAGAAGATTTCTGGACGTTGTGAGAGAGGATATGAAGTGTGTTGGTGTGATGGAGGAGGATACAGAGAACAGGGTTCGATGGAGGAGGTTGATTCACTGTGGCGACCCCTGAAGGGAAAAGCCAAAAGGAAAAGAAGAAAAAGAAAATTGTAATTGAGTATTCCTATTACTTTATCAATTATTCAACCAAATTATAATATTATATATATTTATATCTATTTATTGTTTCCTGTCTCATTCAAGCACTAGTTGTATACACAGGTGATAGAGCAAGAGAAATAATTCAATATGAAAAACGACTTTTCATGTTTAGAAAATCAACATTTTATTAAGATTTAAAGGGCTCTTGTTCAGATTTCCAACACTGCTTTCATTGATCAGATCAATAACTTTCTCTTTGGCCCTTTAAATGTTATCAGATTAGTTTGTGACTAAGTAACAGGCAAATGGTAGTACACTCTATGTGATTGCTCTCTAAAGGAGCGCATGATTTTTCTTGGTCACTACTACAGAGGAAAGTACTTTGGCCCAGATGTATACAAAACAAATTACACTTCTGTTTTAGTTAATTTGAATCACAATATCATAACATTCTGCACCATCAATCATTGACTGCCCCTGCATTTGGAAACAGTAAGAATGACTTCATTTGGGTTTGCGAGCTGTGGTACATGAAGTCACTGTGCTGCAGCTCAGTGCGCTTAGGCATTTTATTTCAAGAAAATTCCATTCTAAAAAATGTTGTGTTTTTTTTTTCCAAAGGGTCAGAGATGAATCCATTAGACTATTCACGAAGCCAGACAGACATTCGGGGTACTCAAGGTCAACATTTTTATGAAGTTTGTTTTTTTTCATAGCCAGAGAGACTTTTCAGCATCTTATGGTGTCTCATTATGTAGTGACACCACAACAAATGTGACAAATCCCCAATTGCTACATATTATGATAAACAGCTTACATGAAATAAATAACAATTGCATAGAAATGTGGAAACTGAGTAAAAAATGAGTGTTGTACAGAAATCAAGCATTTTGATGCAGATGAACAATTAGCAAGTGACATGAACAAATACAGAACACAACTCTGTCATTCAGAAAAGCTTGCATCTTTTTCCATGAGGCGTGTTACTGTTACTTCTCATGACACTTCGATGCTGATCTGTGAGGTTGAATCCCTCTTGTACTTTACCGAAGGTGGAGCCACAAGGGCGGCTAATCGGGTAAGACATCGGTTTTTGCAGTAAGTGAAGTGCAGACTGACTTGGATCAACCTTGGCTGTTAAGATAGCAGCCCGCCTTTGGTTTGACAAGATTAGAAACTTAAAAAGCAGTTTTTCAAATTCACGTTTGAGTTGGTCGGCAGTTTACACTGATGCTCACATCCACTGAACACAACTGTTCATTTCAATTAGCACCTTTTATTTCAACATGCACAACCTGTTCACACTGTTTTCATTTCTTTGCACTATTTACATTTAATTGCAATAATATGCTTATTCTTATTCCTATTCTTATTCTTATTCTTATTCTTATTCTTATTCTTATTCTTATTCTTATTCTTATTCTTATTCTTATTCTTATTCTTATTCTTATTCTTATTCTTATTCTTATTCTTATTCTTATTCTTATTCTTATTCTTATTCTTATTCTTATTCTTATTCTTATTCTTATTTATTACCTATTGGGCTGCACTGTGAACAGAAAATTAAGAATCTCATTGTACAGGAAAGCATGTTGCCAGACTGTACATAAGAAAGAAACACTTTACCTGTCAATGCATATTTATGATCTTTGTGAGATTCTTCCAGACTGGCTTAAAACTATATCAACTGTTATACCCTATCTCCAGTAATATTACTATTTCAGCTCGAGTACATTTTAGTGCTAATAAATACTAGTTTTATTTTTCACTCTACATAATAACCACAAATGGTCTCCTAACCTGATGTCTCAGTGGTTGGTTGAGCTAAAACACAGGGGAACATTTAAAGAGCCAGTGAACGTTGAACAGAACGATGGATGTGACACTTCAGCTACTCATCGGAAAGAAGTGGTTTCTATGTCGTGTTCATGATTCACCACGGAGGAACAGAAATTATCTTTAACATTTGATTTGGCAGTTTGTTTCAGAGTCTAATTTTAAAATGCAAACTTCTCAGACGGGGATATAACTATCAATTTGATTAATGAAAACTTGATACCAATCAGAATAAATTTTAACCATATGGAATTTCATGAGCTGTTCCTGAAAGAAGAAGAAGGAGAGATCCACCTGCACAACTTGCTGGCTCTTTTCAACAACACACTCTATAATTGCAGAAACAAGAAGAGGTGACTGTGTGCTCTGAGGTGTCGTATTGTACATTATCATTTCCCTTGGAAAGGTGATTATCTGTGGTTGGAGCGATCTCGTGATTATCAAACGACTTTTTTTTTGAGAGCTGTTTGAGTCGGGTTCTCAGGAAGCTTCTCTGGAAGGCTTGGAGGTGGTTTCATATATGTACATACATTGCAAATGGAAATAATATTCTACTCATCCCTTCATCGACAGAAGGATCCAAATGCACGGAAGTTAGGGGAGAAGAGGAGAGGAGATACAAAAAACAAATGTTGCACACTGAAAATGTATGGAATTGAATATAGTTTAATTATGGAGTGTATACTAAACAAAGGTCATTTAGGGATTTTTGCATCTTAGCATTCTAATTTTAATATGTATATTTATACGTATGGAGGTGGAGGATTTTAAGTACCTTTAGCAATTTTTCAATTTTACTCTTTTTATTTTCATTTTTTTTTTTCATCTGTATTTTGTGTATTTGTATGTCCACACGGTGTCCTTGAGTGTCAAGTAACGCGCCTGAAATGAAATGTATTATTATGATTATTATTGTCATTGTTATTACTTAAGATCAAGAGCATTGGAGATCGTGGTGAAGAGGCAAATAAATGTTTTGCAAGCATTGTGGAGCGGTAGGAGAAAAGTGTCAGGGGTAAAAGAATGTCGTCTAGAATGAGAGGAAGAAGATAACTGTGAGACCAGCCATGTTGTCTGGTATAGAGAACCGCACATGTTAGAAGATGATGGAGATGAAAATAAAGTCAGACCAAGATGGATTGGACGTGCCCTGAGCACGGATAGTGATGATCTAGGTAGAGGGATACTGAGGCTGGAACTGCCAGGCAGGAGGACATGAAATTAGTTGTGAGAGAAGCGGATGGAGAGAACAGGGTTAGATGGAGGAGTATGATTCGCTGCAGCAACCCCTGAAAGGAGCAGCCCAAAGGAGAAGAAGAAGATTAGAATCCAGATTTGGGTTGAAGAATGTTGTCTCAGCATGAGATACCTCCCCATCTCAGCAGACCCAATGCATGACATTCATTTCCCACGAGAGGAAAACACGAGCGACGATCTTTCTTCAAGCCTAAAGCTATACAGCCTGAACCACCATGGCCATTTAAACATGTAAATATCTAGAATGCTTTATGTCCTCTTAACTTCTCTTGTTCCTCCAAAGCAATGCTTTCATGTATCATGTAATGCATTACATACTTTGTATTGTGTGATCTGTGATTCGTTTGATGTTGTATGGGCTGCTTGTGCATGTGTTACATGGGCAACATGGCATACAAAAACTCATTTCTACACACACACGCACACACACACACACACACACAGGGTGAGCGATTTTTAGCATTGCACTGAAAATTCCCTTTGATGTTTATGTTAGCAGAAATCTGAGCTGTTTACTAATCAGCAAGAGGGACTAGAAAAATACATTTTAAAAAATTATTCATGCACACTATCTCAGCTTTACACATACAGATTAGTGAGTGGGTAGAAAGAAATGTTAGGAGACTACATGGAAATCACCATGAAACTATTTACTGTCATACTGAATCACCCCTGATAACCCGTGCAACATCAAATGACTGCAGTTTTAACATGACTTAAATACTTTACTTCTGAATCACACTTTGCTGGGAGCCGGAGATAAATTCATTTCTAGTGTAAAAAGAGTGGAAAGATGATGCGGGGAGAAAGAAAAATGTCAAAAAGTCAAATAAATAAATAAATACAAAGAAAACTAATGCTGCTTAATGCCGCTTAACAGTTTTCATTCATTACTTTTGATCATAAAATCAACTATTTTCTGTCTTCTCAATTGAATAGATAAAATCTTTGTGCCATTGTTCTCATTTATATATCTATTGTTGGTTGGTAATTGCTCTGTGGCAATAAATGACAAACATTGTAGACTGACCATTTGGTCACTCTAATAGCCTGAAGCTGTAAAAAACACAGTAAGCTATGTCTTCTCAATCTGTTATCTACTTCCTCTTTCAGATTTCCTTCCAAATGGACTTCCTGTGTTGCCCTAGAAACCATTCATCACTGTGACAACCATGAACACCTTCGACAGTTATTACTTGGGTCTATTTTTATAAGACAGTTAGATAATGGTAAACAGCACACTCTAGACTGCACAAAATCTGTTTATATCTATATATACATTTATGCATATGTGTGTGTGTGTGTCTTCATTAGAAATTAAAGTTTGACAGAAGAAGCAGTAGCAAGCAACTCTTCATGCATACCTGTGTGGCATCTAAAAGTAAACCGGCACATCTCGCTCACTCGCTATTCTTCTGTTTTGATGATCTAAAGCTATTTTCAGGATGAACTACATTACCAATGCAACAGGCGCATGATGAAAGGTGATGCTCACATCCCTTCTTTAATATCTATGGGTGTGTTTGGTGAATAAGAGAAAAAAAAAAAAAAGCATTCAAAAAGTCAGGTCCTATGCCCTTTGAGAGGAAGGTGCACAAGCAAAATGTGCCAAGACAAAAGGGTAAC
>CAAKHD010034278.1:259396-313537 GCA_901007705.1 Fistularia tabacaria | reverse complement strand
GAAGGAGGAAAGGTGAGGCCCACAACCCTCCTTTAATATCTATGGGTGTGTTTGGTGAATAAGAGAAAAAAAAAAAAAAAGCATTCAAAAAGTCAGGTCCTATGCCCTTTGAGAGGAAGGTGCACAAGCAAAATGTGCCCAGACACACGGGTAACAAGGTCAGTGCGTGGAGAAAAAAAAAAAAAACAACAATGCAATTTTGTTTTCTCATAGGTGCATCATAAGTAATGTGAAGAATGGGAGTAAAAACCACAAATTCCCTCAGATACCAAAAAATAGATACTGCTTAAAAAAGCACGAGGTGTTTTTGTGAAATAAATGTACTGTATATCCTCATGTATTTACATATTAACACTGTTGCTGACAAACAGTGATGTCAAAGTGCCAAAATCAACAAAAAAAATCAGGAATAAATTTGTTGCATATTTCCATATTTTGCAAAGTGAATTCTGTGTTTGTTTGGACCGTTTCGTGATTCATCTCATACTCTTAAAAAACCATAGCTACATCGACTGTGCTTCAGACATGAACTATTTTAAAGTGAAGGGTTCTCTGTGCAAAACAGGCAAAACTCAACATTGTACTGCCCTTATGTATTTGCCCAACAACCCTTCATTCAGACAAACATCCAGATGGACAGGAATATTCATGAATAGCTACAGATTTCGAAAGAAATCATTGATAGTAATAACATTTGCCCTTATTTGTGAAGGGTATGCATGGCAGAACGCAGAGCATTCAATCATTTTCAGTTAAAGATCAGCAATTTTCGATACTGAAATGAGTTGAGGCAATGACGCGGACTCTCATCGAGTCTAATGACACCTGCGTCCTGTGCACTGACACAAATATCATTGTGTCAGGCAATTATACGAATGGGTTAATGAAAACAAAAACTGCACTAAAAGGCTTGCCTCTCTATATGAACAAGTACATGGAAATCTAAAAAACTATTTGCATTGTCAAATAATGCGGTATGCCTCCATAAGCACATTGGAGAGTAAAACTTTAATGAATAAAATTAGTAAATGAATGTTTGACCATTTTTCCATGACATATCTTAGATCTTAGTTAGTGACAAACACATCTTGGCAAGATTGGAATTTATAAAATGAAAATTGTGAAACATAAACATCAGTCCAGAGAAGAAGAGCTTTGTTTTTAATCAGTGTATGTTATGAGATCCTTAGAAGAAAACACGATACAAGGAATAACCGCAGCTTTCGTGCATCAAACCAGCTCAAAGTTTGCATAAGATTTACCATTCAGAAAATGAAAGCAGAAGCTATGGTCATCCTCAGAATATTGATATGATCCCAATCACATCAATATTTGACTGTGCGGATAAGTAAAATGCTACTGTTTGTTTAATTCAGTTAACAAATATTCCGCCTCACCAGAATAAGTCATGCTGTTTTCTGAATGCAAAAACTCCACAAGAGCTATTGATTGGAGATTGAAATTAAAATCAAAAATCAAAAAACTTGTCCAGAAATCAGTAACCGCCCTAAGACCACTTATTTCTTGAAACCACTTTACTCTGAGCATCAATCCATTCATTGATCATTTATACCACCTGTCCTGCAGTCAGGGTCACTGGGAAGCAGGAGCCAATCCCAGCTGATATTAGGCGACAGGCGGGGTTCACTCTGGACCAGTCACTACCCCAACCAAGGGCCACATATATAGACATAAAACTATTCCCTCTCGTTCAGATTTGGGGCAATTTGGGGTCTTCAATGAACCTACTGCATGTTTCTGGACCGTGGGAGGAAACCAGAGAACCCGGAGACGTGAGAAGAACATGCAAAGCCAAAGCAGGAAGACTCCCTTTCGGAATTGAACCAGGGACCTCCTTGCTATGAGGCAGGAGTACTAACTAACTAACCTCCAATTAAGACTTTTATTTATACTGCCTTTTTCATCCAGATTTTTAGAATATGTCAATAAACCAAATTGTTATTTTATTCTCTATTGAGAGTTAATGAGAACACGACTATCTCCAGAAGTCAGACAGTGAGAACTTTCCATTTCTGTGTGTTTTAACTTCAGACTTTACAGTAACGTTTGGATGATTAAAAAACCTGCATGGGTTGAAAGCTCAGAAGCAAAGCTTTTTTGGGGGGGTTTGTTCTCCATGTGACAAGACGAGCACAAACAGCGGGTCGGGGAAAATACACTTCTAACCCAAGTCACCTATTATGTGGCAACATGAGTGACATAGACATGAGATGATGATGGGAGAAATGTAGAAGCCGAAAAACAAATGATGCAGGCTGAGTCTTGGGTCAAAAGAGCACGGGGAGCTTATATAAGACAGGAAACAAAATGCTCAAATCTGATTTGATTTAACATTGTTATGGAGTAAGGTTTTATTCTTATTAAAGGATAAAAGACTGCAATAGATTTAAACATTCATGACCTGCAGCTGACAGCGGCCAGATCTCGAGCTGCAGCGTACAGATGACATGCCCTCAATGATCACTTACTGTGACTCCTTCCATCAGAGCACCATCACTGACAGGCAGAGCAAGGCAGCACAAGAAATGGATAAAGTATGTGACATTTTACAAAACTTTAGGATATATAAGTCATTACATTAAATAGTCCACCATGCACCTTAGATTCACCAGTATTTACTTCATGAAATCCATGCCTTTAGCAAACCAGTGGTAAACTAATAGCAGTAGGAGACCAGCACTTTGTCAGAGTTGCTTAAATGCTCAGTTCTAAAGTTGTCGAGACTTCAAAAGTGTATTTTAAGCGCATAATGAAAATAATGACACCTATCCAAAGGGCTATTTATTTTGGATATAATTATCGTCGCTCCCTATTTACAATTACTTTGAGTCTTCTCTGTGCGATTAATCTCCCCATCTGGATAATTCAAGGTTTACTTTAGAAAAATATTTACGAGCTCTCTCTACAGTTGCTGATAAGATGTTTACTGTTCCTGTTGTGGCTATACAGAAATGGCGAAGCAAATTTAATCCTCAAATGAACACATCGTTATTTGTTTGTTGTTTCGCTTTTCCTTCACACCCGGCCCAGCAGCTCAAAACAACAGAATAGAAAATAGTTCTGTACATCCAGGATGGCATAGGGGAAAATAATTTGGCTCTCATTTTGTCTCAGCTAAAACAGTAGAGTATTTCCAGTGAACTGCAAACACACAAACATGCTAAAATTCACAGTACGACAGGCAGGCCAGATACCTTCAGATGTTATATATGGCTCATGTTCCACCGGTGCCTTAATGTCTTCTCATAGCTGAGTGTTTCAGTTCAGTGGGCTGGCATAGGCAAGCATGTGTATGTTGTGCTGAGTTTTTGTTTGTTTTTTTCATATTGGTTGTTATATTACGTGACTATTTTTGATACGCCATTATATTCGGTCCCCTCATGACACTCCATGTACTTGGAGGAATATACTCTGGGACCAAAGATTTGTTTGCACTATGATAAAAATGGCACAGTTGGATAGCAAGGTTGCGCAGTGGTTAGCACTTCTGCATCACAGCAAGGTTCCTGGTTCAATTCCTACAGGGGGCCTTTCTGTGTTGGGTTTGAATGTTCTCCCCATGTTTGTGTGGGTTTCCACCGGTTTCCCAGGTTTCCTCGCACAGTCCAAAAACATGCAGTAGGATAAGTAGTCCCTGAAATTGCCCAGGAAGGTGTAGATGAGAGAGTGAATGGTTCTATGTGTCTATATAAGATGTGAATGAGAATGAATGGGTATATGTGTGGGTGAGCCCCGCCTCTCACCCAATGGCAGCTGAGATAGTCTCCAGTCCACCCCTTAACTTGAGTGAAGGATAACTGGTAGAAATCTAAAAATAAAGAAAAAGAGAAAAGACAGCGGTGTGGCTCAGGGGGTTAAAGCGGTCGTCTTGGGGACTCAACATTCCCGGTCAGATTCCCACGGTCTTCCTAGCCTGAGTGTTGTTTAGCAGGGAACTGGACCCCTCACCGCTACGCTGGCCCTGCGAAGCGGCTGTCAACTGCTCATATTTCATCCATGATGAGTTAATGCAGAAAGAAATTTCACCACAAGGGATTGATAAAGTAGAATAAAAATGAAGTTGAAAAATGATGGACGGATGGAAAATTGATGGACTTGATTCAATACATTTTGAAGCATGATTCCAAAGTATGTTTGATTGAAAAATGATAAGTTGGACTGCTTTTTGGTAAAAAAAAAAAACAAAAAAAAAATCAATTTTGGTGCAATGTGTGTGAAAGTGAATTTTGCTGCTTTTTGGGAAGTTGGAGGTTGAGCCATGATTTGACAGCTGTGAACATCGGTGAGGGCAAAACGTCTCCGGAGTCCAATGGGAAAGGCTGAAACTCTGGCACTTGACTTGGTTTTTAGCAGAGCTACCTAAATCACTTTAAATCACCTGAACCCCTGTCTTAAGCAGGAGCACAGCACATCCTGATGGCAAAACTGGCATTTTTGGCAGTTTCCCTGGAAACTGTGGCTCAGGTTGGTTTTAGTTTTTAGAAAGGAAAGTTTGCTGGAAAGCTGGAGGACACTGGCCGGAGGCTTGCTGGCTCAGGGCAGCAAGGCTGGGGACTTCCATGTCGAAACGATTGTCCATAAAAAAAACAACTCGGGGCCACCCATTAAAAGAATAATAATACAAATCAAGTTCATGGCATTGGCTCTATCAAACACAAATTTTAAAACAAAGAACGGACTCTTACAAAGGAAACAGACATTAAATCACTTAATAGAGCCTTTTCCCCATACTTTTTGTCGACCTCATAAGACAATATATGTCCAGGTTTCATTCAAACCTCAAGAGAGGTAAAAACTACTCTGTCGAGTGTTAATGTCAACATTTTTTTTCCACTGTCAATCATATAAAGACGAAGATGTTTCGCTTTCTTTATTTTAAAGTGAATATAATCTCAACTAGAAAATTACAGTTACAGCAGTTACACCATAAGCTTTGACCCTGTCAGTTATTCAGAAATAATAAGTAGAAAATGTTTTAGAGTTTGATGGACAGGCACCATAATGGTACCATAATCTGCATTTGAACCAAACACAGAACAGAGAGAACTCAAAATCACAAAAGGACCTTCAACATCCTGGCATCACCAGACCAAAACACTCAGGTGAAATAGTATGATCCCTTGGGTGCTAACAAATTCCCAGATCAGACTGATGTACATGCTGTAGTTCAAATGATAGCATGCATGATGGAAATCCTATTGGAGGCAGAGAGATGGGACAAGTCATAATACTGGAAAGGTGATGTGCTGAAGCAAATAAAAATATGAAAAACCACACACTGGTTACAAAAACTGCATAGAAAGTGTACCAAGCACATCTTTCTTTTCTATAAAATCAAGAAAACATACCTTGGATCAGAACCTTTTTCATAAGTCATAATCCCAACACACCTTCGCTTTGCACAAGCTCCAGTATCTGGACTTTTTGTTGAACACCTTTTCATTGCATTGTATAAGAGAATATATTTGATGTAAAATGTCCCCATTAAATTAACAGCAATTTGACTTCATTTAAAACTATAACACCCTGGAAACTTGATTTTTTAATGTATTTCGTTTACTCCCCCCAGGTTCCACCTAGATCATGACTCTGCTTCCATATGCTGTTGATGCTATAGCCTTTTTATATTCTTGGGAATAGGGATAGCACTTGCAAATGTTCTATGTGCCACAACTCCCAATTGCAATCCTCTTGCCTTTTCCAAGTGCCGACAAATGACTAAGTATCTATGTGCAGCATGGCGGTACTGCTCAATAGGATTCCCCGGGTCTGGAAGATCATTTCCTCCCAGAGAGTCATTTGAGATCTCTCTGGCCAGGCACAAAACCTTCTTCTGCAGAATTAAGGCTTTCGTGCGCAGCTGGCTATATGGTTGCCCATGGTTCTTTGACATATGAGGGCATCTTTCTGCAATTTCCACAAACAGAGTCACACACACACACACACACACACACAAACAGACACAGACACACACACACACACACACAAACCATGTGGCTGACCTTGCGAAAGATGGCCCAATGATTTTCGTAGATGCCGTTTGAATGACATTGAACCATGAATAGGGTGGCACATTGGGAAGACCTCAAGCAGTTTACGTGAGTCTTTCAGGCTAAGTCCTCCAATCCAGGCCCTGTAAAGTATCATATGGACATGATTAAATATTCATACAGAACGGGGCAGTACAAGCCAGCTCGACACACAATCGCAGAGTCTCCTAATCACGTATTGATAATTCACGACAATTGAAATGCAATGTGCTACTTTTGAACGTGCAAATGAACACAACTGTGAGCTTGCGGATCAACTGAAAGCATGCCTCCGTCTTGGCCCTTTTTTTTTCAAAATCCTCTTGGAGCAAAATTACAAGACCTTGGCTCTTGACTGTTTCCGATATGTTCCGACAGCTCAGGAAACAAAGTTGTTGTATCACTAGTTAGAAAATAAACTTTTTGAACACCTGCTATTTTTTTTTTACAGATTACAATGCTAATGTCTATTTATAACTTCTATCTTGAGCACCGTTCATGATGAAGTTTTACTCCGTTGGGCAAGCAGTGTTTCAACACCAGCTGGAGCCTAAGGCTTGGTGACTGACATTTTATCCAGTGCAATCCGCAGTGCCAGTCAGAGTTTTCCTTTTTTTTTTTTTTTCTTTACACAACAGACTCAGTCAGCATCCCGTTGCGGGTTTTTCCTTTGAAGCTGGGAATTAGTCTGTGACAACACATCTTGTGGAGCTGTTTCTGCATATGGGGAAAAAGTTGTACAAAAGTGCTGGACTTAAAAAAACTCAAACACTCTGGACTGTCGGTATGTGGGCTTCTTCGGTTCGGAGGGAATTGTTTGTGATACAGAATAAATATTCATCTAACAAAAATAAGAAATGCGGCATATCAAAATCTCAAGCCTTTATATAAAACCACATTTGTAGCACCATCAGGAGACATCCCATCTATTTCAACACTGCTGCTATCTATAAATCTATGTTGTTGGTTTTCTCAATCATGTACACCATGTTTGAGTTTTCATCTGCTCCACTTGGATTAAAATAAGGTATTAAAAAGAGGTTTATATGACAGCCACTTTTCATTAGTCCCTTGAACCAGGTTAAAACCACAGGTGTCATTGAGATACCGATTTAAAATTCACATTTAGATGTTGATTCCAGCATTTGAGACCAACTGTGCCCCGAAATTATCCCCAAAATATTGCCTGAGTTCTGAATTTCCTTTTCAGAAACAATAATAACAAACCAAATAATTCCTTTTCAACTTACCTGGGCGCTAGTTATGGATTCACTGTAATATGGTAAAAAGTGTTACATAAATCAGAGAGAAATTATCATAAACCACTGGACCCCTACAGCTATCTCTGACTGACACAAGCAGCTTGGGGTTATATTTCCCTCACCTAGCACAATGCAATGCATTACAATATATGAAATGAAGGAAATTGAGCCAAGTTTTATTTTAGGTTATAGGAGAATAAGTAGGAACATTGTCACCCTGGCCTGAACTTTCTCAACTTCAAAATGCATCAGCTGGGTGTTTAAAGGGATTATTCAAAGCTCCTTTTGCTATGCTTAATTATCAGAGGTGTGGATGGAATAAAAGACAAAAAAAATCAAAGAAAGAACTACGAGAAAGACAGTTTGTGGCAAGAGACCACAGACCGATTCACTGCGGAGAATCTTCTCTCTTCCTCCTCCCTCTCTATACATTCACAATCAATAAAATAAACAGGTTAATGAATGATGAACTTGGTCCAGGACATGTATGCTGATTTTGAGAGAGTGGTGAAGTGTGCTGTAGGTGAGACAGAGAAGTTCAAGGTGGAGGTGGGACTTCATCAGGGATCAGCTCTGAGCCCCTTCTTGTTTGCGGTGGTGATGGACAGGCTGACAGATGAGGTTAGAAAAGAATCTCCATTGACCATGATGTTTGCAGATGATATTGTGATATGTAGTGAAAGCAGGGAACAGGTTGAGGAAAATCTTAAGAGGTGGAGGTTTGCTCTTGAAAGGAGAGGAATGAAGGTTAGTCCCAGCAAGACAGAATATATGTGTGTGAATGAGAGGAACCCGGGTGGAACGGTGAGGCTGCAGGGAGTGGAGATCAAGAAGTTGGAGGATTTCAGGTACTTAGGGTCAACAGTCCAGAGCAACGGAGAGTGTGGTAAAGAGGTGAAGAAACAGGTTCAAGCAGGTTGGAATGGGTGGAGAAAAGTCTCAGGGGTTCTTTGTGATAGAAGAATTTTATCTTGAATGAAAGGAAAGGTTTACAAAACAGTGGTGAGACCAGCGATGCTGTATGGTTTGGAGACAGTGGCAATGAACAAAAGACAGGAGGCAGAGCTGGAGGAAGCAGAAATGAAGATGTTGAGGTTCTCTTTGGGAGTGACGAGGATGGAGAGGATCAGGAATGAGTCCATCAGAGGGACAGCTCATGTTAGATGTTTTGGAGAGAAGGTCAGAGAAGCCAGACTGAGATGGTTGGGCCATGTACAGAGGAGGGAGAGGGACTATATTGGTAGACGGATGCTGGAATTGGAGATACCAGGCAAGAGGTTTAGAGGAAGACCAAAGAGAAGATTTATGGACATAGTGAGAGAAGACATGAAGGTAGTTGGTGTGAGAGAGGAGGATACAGAGAATAGGGTTAGATGGAGGAGGTTGATTCGCTGTGGCGACCCCTGAAAGGGAAAAGCCGAAAGGAAAAGAAGAAGAGAAGACGAATGAATGATGATCGTAATGATTGAAAGTCCTACCATTCATTCCATTCTTCCAAATTCACTTCAATCAAACAATGAACATGCAACAAACAGGAGTGGCACTGCCACTGTGCTGATAACTTTCTGATCATTCATTCATTCATTTAACATCTCCTCCATAAGCCACTGCACTTGTTTGTCTGATGCTGTGCCTGTAGCCATCATGTTCTCTGTGTATCTGTGATGATGTTGCATATACTGTGCAGTCCTCAGAGAGATACATAGAGCTTTGTCTTGTAAAACAATCATCTAGATACATAACAAATTCGATATATTTCTTTACACACCTGAATTTGAAGAGCAAGCAGGAAACTCTTATATCAGAATCAAAATCAGAGAAACTTTATTTGTCCTCGAGGGGCAGTTGGAGGGCACATGGGGTAGCATAGCTCACTATGAACTGCCAAGCTCTGCCTCACAGGTAAACAAAACCCAGTGTTTGGTATTACTCAACCAGGCCGTCCTGCCAGGGGTCAACCGAGTCAAGATTGTCTTTGAGAACTGCAAAGGAGAAGTTAGATGAACAGGGTTGCGCTTCCCGGTACACAGATATAAGGAATTGTTCTTCGTAGTTTCAACTTCATTTATGATTGATACCAGATTCTCTTGGTCAATCGAATCTGTTGCCGGGTAACAACAGTAGATCATTATATCAGGCAGTATTGCCAGTATGTACAGAATTTCATGCGCTTCTTCTTATTATTTTATCCACCAAGAAGTTGTTGACCAAGAAGAGCGATGAGCAATCATTTTGTAATATCTGTTTGAATAACATCTTATATAGAGGTTGCATAGCAACCAAAATGGTTCTTTTAGTTTTGCCTAATCACCTCATTGATAAAGTCAACTTTATGATAAAGTGAGGACTTCATAGAAGAGATCATCGCGCCGCCTGTTTTCGAACAATAACTTGAAAAATTCGAAACAACGATCGCCGACTGTCAATGGAATCAACATAAAGGACACGAAAACTGTCACGTTGCTCTGAAGCAGACGATACAGTGAGAGTTGCTTCGCAGAATTCGAAGTCCGGTTTAGACGGGACATTGCGTTCTACTAGATATTTGCAATTGAGCACTTTCTCCTGTGCCAGCCAAGTGAGTTAGATATCTTCAAAACAAACACCACAAACAACAGAACCCATGCTGGCTATCCTTTCACAGCCATTCTTGAGAGAAAAAAGGTCGGCTCCGTAGGTTGACTCGCATGGTGAGAACGAAGTGCTTTATTATGCTCACTCCTGCCTGTGCACTTATCGTGCATTACTACGGTCCTCCGGGCAGTCAGGGAAAGCTGGCAGATGAATCACTAGAGCTGGAGAGGTAAACTTGTCTTACATGAACAGCAGAGGAAGTGCGGCAGCCCCTGTTCCATTTACAGTGTAAAACAACTTAAGAACACAAGAAAAGGCAGATAAAAATGAGAAAGGTTCAGGGGAGAACAAGCCACAGTTGTGCAGCAGCTTTACATCGGGTCTGGTACCTTTTGCAGAATCATGTTGTTGTTTTTTCTTCTCTTGATTGCCACTGTAGTCAATTGTACCCAACATTACCTTTCACAAAGTGTTAGGGTCCCTTAATTTCCTTTGTTTTTTTTCTTTCCCCGTTGTTTGACCTCTCTTGATTAAGATGTTGATGCCAGTAGAACTAGGAATACATTTGATACTCCAGTCCCAGCCGTAGTGGCCCTGATATACCCACTAATTTCCCCTCGACAATAAACCGGCAGTAACTAATTTAGCAGCGGAGAGTGGTTGTTAACCAACAGCAGGCTGTCTCTGCCACCTATCGTTGGCTACATTTCTGCCGCAATGAAATTCCCTTGTGCATATTATAGTTCTCTTACCAGGGAGTTGAGTGGATAGCGCTGAAAATGATTTGATGTTTCTGAATCCCCAATGGTATAGTCGGCAGAGCACAGCAGGAGGGTCGTGCTCTTTGATGGGGTTTGAGGGGTGACCGTCTGCACCTAGATTCGATCGAGATCCCACCGTCTTAACGTGTTTAAAAAAAAAAAAAAGAGATGCCTACTTACTTTGTTAGGTCGTGACTGAGGTAAGGGTTAGAGAGGAATGTCTCAAGGTTAGGGTTAAGATTTGGGCGAGACTGTCTCTGATGAATCAAAGTCAATGCAAGGTCATTAGCTGCAGGAAACACATTTTTTAACTCGCCGCTGCACCTGAAGTCAACTCCAGTTCTGACTGATGTGATCTTAAGAGGACTTTGCTTAAGACGGATGTAAATACGCCCTGTATCCTAACAGATGAGCAATCTGCCCAGTGTTGCCTCATCTCCTAATTACCTGTGCTTACGTTGAAATTTGTAGTCGTTCATAATTGTTGTGTGTGTGTGTGCGTGTAGGTGTGTGTGTGTGTGTGTGTCTGACTTTAATATATGAATCTAAACCAGCAGGCAATCTGCTCAATCTCGCTCTCTGTAATAGCACAGCCAGATCAAATAAAACAGATTTTTACTCAATATTTATTGAAAAGCCAGTGGAAAATAAATGAATAGGTCTGTTGACGCATTCATTCATTTATTATCTATTCCACTTATCCTTTAGTTGATGTTGCAGAGGGGCTGAAGCCATTAGCCAGTCAATCACAGGGTAACATAGAGAGATATTCAACCATTCACTCTCTCATTCACATGTCATTTAGAGAGAAACAAACACTGACTCCTATGTTCACACCTTCGGGCTCTTAGAAGTCTTCGGTGAACCTACTGTATATGTTTTTGGACTGTGGGTGGAACACGGGGAGAAGACGCAAACGCGACACCACCATGTCACCAGCAATCCACCACAAACTAACGAACAAACTGACTGTATTTGAAAAAGCCAATTCCATCACATACTCATTCTCTTGGGTGGATAGGGCTAAAACCAAAGCACATATGGTCTTTGATAAATGGAGAAAGCCAGTTGATACATGCAGAGTGGGTAATTTTCATCACTGCAAGTGATTACTGAGGACACACAGAAATTAATTTTAATACCAGGTATAAACCTGCACTCCGACAGCTTTGAAGCCCGATGTGATCAGGGCTTTGTTTCATTTAACTCAGCCTCTATCACTTTGACACCAAACTCCATTCCCAAAACCCGTCATCCTGCTGTGCAGCAACAAGTCTGTTGTTTCCTTCAACTGGCAGAAGCCTGTGCGCAGGACTCCAGTCGGTTCAACTGAAGTTCATTATCCTTTAAACCTGTTTGGCGTCTGCTAGCCTGCAATAAACCCAGCAACCCCCTGTAACCACCCCAGCAAATACAGTGATCCACCTCAATAAGCAATAAGGGTCTAGTTGACAGCATCGTAGTCGTGTAACCTCCATGTTACTGCTCCTCTTAACCTTTTCAGGAGATAAATCACAATAAATTTCACGGACTTCGACAATATCCTGCCATTAAATTGGTCCTTACCTGATGTATTCATTTCAAGCAAATTCAATCTGCAATTTTATCTGATTATTGTTCACATAGTAGTTGACAACGGATGGAGTGAGAAGATTGAGATATATAGTGGGTCAACTAACAGCAGGAGATAAAATTGCATTTCAAAGATGATACCTCTATTTGGATTGAGGCATTCACAGTAGATGTTGTTTTACTCATATCATTGACATATCATGCCGTTCTCTGCAAATATGACAGGACTGCTTATGGAAGGCAACCAAAGAAATAGTGAAGACAAAGGTGGTAGTGAGGGATGAACAGAGAATACCCTCAACAAATGGTGACAAGAGGGTAGGAAAACAGAAAACCCGAGGGAAAAAAAGAGATGAAGAACACAAGATATGTCATGGGAAATGGAGACGGAACAAACTAAACAGGAAAAACGGAAAGATTTAAGCGAGGAAAAAAATCAGGGCTGATGAAGAAAAATGGAAAATACTCTGAAATTACAAGATATGGCTGATTAAATGAGCAGTTTGATTTTCCCTGCTGAAGTTGGATTTCCAGTTCATTCATTCTTCTTGTTGTGCGGCTGCTATTATTTACAAGCAGCACAAATGAGGAGCGGCTGAGCTCAAAACAATGAACCCGCATTGAAGTGCAATGAACAGCAAAACAATGAGAGCATGTTAAGACTGATTACAAAAAGAGGAGGAGAGGTGTGTTTCAAGGAAAAGGTTTGGCAGCGACAGCTGATCATCAATCAAGTTTGCATTACACGGCAGTTGTGTCTTTGAATCGCTTTCATGCTTCTCATGTTTCCAAAAGAAAAACATGGACTAGTCCTCATTTGCATCATCTTCGTGTTCAATTGGTCAACAGAAGTTCTCTTTAGTCAAATGAACTTAAATCCTAACTATCTGACTTTGTTTGTACAAATAAAAACAAAAGTATTCATTTTCAAACGGGGGGAACCGACTCTTCCAAACAGACCCGAAGTTGCCTGTTCTCTGTTTTCTATTTAATTAGTTTGCTTTACTTTACTTAATAATGACAAACTTAAAAGATATCTACAAAACACCGGATTGGGCATTGCAACATGTGAAATTTGGAATGTGGAGTGAATGCAACAGTTACCTGTCTTTTGCCTTTCCATCTCTAAAAATATAAACTTGTAATTTTTATTGCATTGCTATTTGGGTGGTCGCAGACATCAAGAGTCTCTCAACATCTATATGATAGACACATAAGTCACATCAGCAACAGTATATAATATATTGTAAAGTTATATAATATATTTACACACATGTATCAATCCATCCATCCATCTTCTGGTGCTTATCCGTGATCGAGTCGCGGGGGCAGCAGCAGGAGCAGGGAGGCCCAGACTTCCCTCTCCCCGGCCACATGGTGCAGCTCTTCTGGGGGGACCCCAGGGCGCTCCCAGGCCAGCCGAGAGGCGTTTTCTCTCCAGCGTGTCCTGGGTCTTCCCCGTGGCCTCCACCCGGATGGACCTGCCTCCTGGGGGAGTTATTCCCCCGGGAGGCGTCCAGGAGGCATCCTCACCGGATGCCCGAGCCACCTCATCTGACTCCTCTTTGTGCGGAAGAGCAGCGGCTCGAGTCCGAGTTCCTCCCGGATTGCCGAACTTCTCACCTTATCTCTAAGGGAGAGTCCGGCCACCCTGCGGAGAAAACTCATTTCAGCCGCTTGTATCTGCGATCTTGTTCTTTCAGTCACTACCCACAGCTCGTGACCATAGGTGAGGGTAGGAACGTAGATCGACTGGTAAATTGAGAGCTTCGCCTTCCGGCTCAGCTCCCTCTTCACCACGACAGACCGGTGCAGAGTCCGCATCACTGCAGACGCTGCACTGATCCGCCTGTCGATCTCCTGCTCCATCCTTCCCTCACTCGTGAACAACCTCTGTTTAATACTTTCTTTTAATCCAGGTGGAGCAGATGATAACTCAAACATGGTGTATATGATTGGGAAAACCAACAACGTAGCTTTATAGATAGCGCCCCATATTCCCGGGGTACCCCCCACAGCACTCCCCGGGGGACACGGTCGAATGCCCTCTCCAAATCCACAAAACACATGGACACTGGTTGGGCAAACTCCTATGCCCCTTCGAGAACCCTGCTGGATGGTAGAGAGCCGGTCCACTGTTCCACGACTAGGATGAAAACCACACTGCTCCTCCTAAATCCAAGATTCAACGACCCGGCGGGGACATTAATCTATATTGAATGAATTTATAGATAGTTAAATAGTTACGTTTTTGGTCGGCTAACTACCTAAATAGATAAATAAGGTCTGTGATTGACTGGTAAGATTTTATGGAGAATGAATGGATGGGTGGATGGATGGATGATGGATGGATGGATGGATGGATGGATGGATGGATGGATGGATGGATGGATGGATGGATGGACGGACGGATGGCTGGATGGATGGATGGATGGATTAAGGAATAAACAAATGAATGAATGAATGACATCAGGAGTTCTCTGTGTTTCTGAGAGTGTCCATTCGCATTCGGTGCTTTGGAAAAAAGGTTTAAAGCCTTATCTTCACGGCTCTCAACTTGTTCTTTCTTATATCTTACTGAACGTATAACTGATTTTCCAATAATTCCTACGTGAAAGAAAAAACACTGATGTGTCCTTTGACTGTTCCTCCACATTGATGTGCATGAAAAAACCTGCACGCAATGAAAGGAGCCTCTGTAATCTTTAAGGGAAATAATGAAACACAGTACGGCACTTCAACACGCAGTAAAGAAAAAAGGAAAGCTCACACCAACATGACCGAGGTCAAGATTTTCCAAAGCAGCTGCTTTTCTCCGTGACCTTTCCAGTGTTTAGAATTAAATCCGAGAATTTGTGGGTAGGCTGGCATTTAAGAGCTTGTTAAAAGACAGAGTCACAGTTTAATCAATGTGTTTTGGCCATTAAAGAGAGCAAGACAACTTTTTTGTCTACTCGGCCTTCATCATTAGATGATGGTTGTTCTACCATGTGGCAAATAAAGGACAACAGATCTATGGAGGACTGATGTCTGATTTGTCGGGTTGTTATTTTTATTTTTTTTTCAATCCGGGCCCTGTGCACAGCTGTGACACAGTCGCGCACGGCAACGGGAACGAATATGTCATCGGTCAAACGTTGAGTGACAACTTACAAACTGAGATTGTCGAGCAGCTGAATACTACAATGTCTGTCTGCTAAAGGAGCTTGGATGTGTGACTGAAAAGTGCAGACATTACAATGAGTGACAGCATCATGGTGGGATTGCTAATGTGCATAACTGCAGTCTCATTCTGATCTCAGAGGAATGCACTACAGAATTTTGGAATCTGTATAAAAACCTCACAGTATTATTTGCTGGATCAAAAACAGAGGCTCATATTTTTTGAATTTTAGTCTGGAGCTACCGAAATGCGGTAAGGCAGTTTTACACGGATGCAAACATTTCATCTGGATGCTGTTCTCAACAAACCATTGTGTTTTGCACCAACCGGCTTTAACAAGATAATACTGGCATCAAATAGGAGAAGAAGTCCTGGACAAAAGCACTTTATCCTGGGGAAAATTTCCTCGAGCTGAGAGATCAATTGTTGCAAAATGAATATGAATGTACACTATTTCCATCAGTGCTTCAATAGTCATGAAAGCTGGAAAGGATAATAATTGATAATAACATCTGCTATTAGTTACGTCGAAATTGTTAAAATGCCCACACGGAGAAAGAGCTTCTATGTCTAGACTGTGAGTAAATGCCTGGGGATAAGTGTTGTAAATGATCATGGAGGGCTTGGCATACTGGAATGGGGTACACAAACTGCTATTTTACTTTCCCTGCTGTCTTTTATACTACATACACAAAATTATTCTTTTGCTGATGTTGTGAAACTATGGCAGTAGCATTGTAATGACAAAAAAAAACAAAACAACCTCTAATAGCAGACTTTGAGCTGCATTCAATTGTCTTAAAATATTCTTTAAAGTGTCCAAGATCAATACTCAACCCGTACCAATATTTTTGAATCTATCAATTACTTTGGAATTAATCCACGGAGAAAAAGTTGAAGTTTTAAATAGTAGAATAGGCCTTTACGATTAAATTTATAGCAAAGACCAACACGATTTAATCTACAGCATTTCAGCAAGTTATTGTCACACTGTTGACACAGGAAGTGCGATTATGTGTCGTCAACGGCTGATTAAAAATCAAAAAATAATTGTGTGACTCGTGTTGTTTTTTTTCATTGATAGATTCATTTTCTCCATTTTGATTGGGCGAGAGGCAACGTTCACCCCGGACTGGCCCGTCACTTGATCACTGGGCCATACATAAAGTTATAAGACATTAATTCTGCCATTTACACCAATGGATAAAACCCACGCAGAAGCGGGGAGAACATGTGTTACACACACACCAACAATCGGATCGCAGTATCGCCTTGAGAAGAACACGATCAATAAGTTACTAATATAATACGACAATGGTGCAAAGAGGGCATGTAGGTATTGTGTTTTGTATTTTTCTTCTCCAGAGCAGGAAGAGTCATTTGTATGCAAAACAGACCATGTTTTCTTCCAACAGATGATCACATTACGATGCCGACAGTTAGTTAACATAAATTTCCGCATTGAATGAACTTGATCATGATGTTCTCCTCCTCGAACCCATCCCAGTGCCCCACGTTACATGCTTTTAAGTAAAAAAATGGAAAATAGACATTTTGGTGAATCCTGCGGTCGGGGTTGCCGGGGGACTGGAGCCTACCCAAACTTTCATTGGGAAAAAGGTGGTCTCCACCCTCGGCCGGTCCGTTAGATTTCGAGAAGTTTTGGTGTTCTGCATGTGCATGTTTCCAGGAAACTTTGAAGAACAGATCACATCAAGAGAAATCATTTAGAGCTATGATCACCGAGGCTGGAGCCGTTATATTTGAGAAACAAAACACAGAACATATTCCATTTTTCCTCTCCCTGAAGCTTTGCTGGGATTGATTTTCTTTTGAAATGATTCCTTTAGAGTCAAGGTTGGCCTCATGATAATGTTGAGCTATTGGCCCCAATTCAACCATTTATTCTAAGTGATGGCTAAAGAAAATAGGTATGGCGGGGCTCTGGCCCTGTCAGGATTTGATGTCTTTGTTCCAAGACATATACGTGTTGCTGCCACACACATTTGTCCATGAGCAATATTGTGATTCAGGCCACTATTAGTAATAATTCAAATAAAGTGTTTCACAGCTTATCTATTTACTCATGTCTGCATGACGCAAATCCTCATATTTCTTAGACAGCTTGCCTCCAAAATATAACTGGGTCATTTTGTATCACTGTTATTGTGTTGGCAGCGAAAACCTTGTTTTACTTTTGGGAATTTGAAAAGCAAAATTACGCTATAATGGGTAAGGTCAATGTGTTTTTTAAGAAACAATTCTATTACATTGCATTTGCAGGAATGATGAGCACAAGGTTGTTATGACTTCCTCATGCAAATTATGTATAAAACCACTGAGCGTGAGAAGTATGATAGAAACAAACATCTTTCCTCTAGTTTGAACAAACAATAGCTCAAACTGCTCAGTCCTGGAAGAATAACTTCAATTTTTGTCAAAGATTTTATTGAGCTAAAGTTTCAAATCATAAATGGCTGCTTAAATGCAGATAAAGCCACTCTCAGGCCCATAATTCTACTGGTTAAACCTCACATCCAAAGTCAGTTACAGGTAAGATTCCGTCAATGAATACAAACAAAAAAAAAAATTAAATTCAAGTTGTCGTACTATTTTTTATATGAAGCTAAAACGTTACTGTAGGTTAGTGAAGGGACAGCTAATAATACATTCGTGTAATGGTTGTGCATCACCGAAGCATTAGTCCAGATCTGTAGTTTTAGGGTCATTGTGAGTTCTTGCCTATCTTCAGATGTGTGACAAATTCTTTTCCCAAGATCAAGCCAGCAAGTGTTTGTGTGTTTGCTGCGTTTTTCACAATTTGACACCAATGTAGTAACCCAGTAATGTGCACTCGCTGATGGTGTTCAACCTCGGGCTTGAAGAACATCGAGGCAGGGAACAGGAAAGCGGGCAGTTTTTTAGCCTTCCGGGCACCTCTCCGTCGGGGATCCCCGTGCCTGCACCCTCACTGATAACAAGGGATGGAGAGACTGGAAAGACTTGAGGGGGAACAGAACACGTGAACTGAGGAGACGTATGAGGTGGCAGCACCGATTACCCCTTTTACCTCACATTTCCACTGTAGTCGCTGTTATTGTCGTTATTATTATTATCATTTCTAGCTCTCCAACATCAAAGAACAATAATAAAACATCCAGGAAATTCTCAGGTTAAATTTCAGGGTATTTAATCCAAATTATCATGTTAAATTGGTGGATCCTTCAGCGGGAATCATTTCACTTCTGCGGTGCTTTGCAGTGACTGAGCCTCATCCCCTGGCACTTTAAGAGATGAGCTGGCAACTGAAGCTCGCACCCCTGGGTTTCAGTCTCCTGAGTACCTTGTCCCATCTCATGTGTCGCTTCTGAATATGAATCTGCAGTAGCGTGGCGTTTGTCTTCACGAAGGTAGTTATATCGGTAACACAGCCCGAGTATTGAGATTGCGTTCGTATTTCTGTATGTTTTGAATGTGCCGTTATATAGGACAAATTTGATCTCATTAAAAAGCTGCTCATATGCAGAAAATAGTAGTAAAGAAAGAAATGTGGCCTTTAATATATTGTCCCTACATCCCTTCATTTTTTTTTTCCAAACTAATATTCCTTACTCATGCTCGATGTAGGTTCCCCTTCACATATCGGCTCATGAAACTTAACACTTCTAACTTTGCACACCTTTATTCCTTCACAACTCCTCCAACCATCTGCTTGTTAGTTTTGAGTAAGGATAGATCCTCTTGCGCTGTTATCATCGAATGCAAATCCCTGAAAACTGCCCTTCCCATCCACATTTTTAATCCACCAAATTGACAATATTTTTTTCTCCTTTTTTTTTTCCGAAGTCCGATTTGCTCCTTCTGCTGATTATAAAAATACTTCGTTGTTAACGTTGAACAAGTAATACTGACTACGAAAGCATTAAGATGATAATGCCTGTATAATCTTTTAATAGGATAGTGCTTGCACTACTTCATTTCCTGCTTTTATTGTCAATGATGTGTTTTCAGCAACACTCACTGAAGAAGTCAATATCACTTTAGCCAAGATTCAAACATTGAAATTCCCGTAATTAGTCAAACATATTAAAAAACGGAAAGGTTTCACCGCCCACAGTGGTCTCACCGAGAATCGATGACCCGGGTTTCATTGGTGTGGAGTAAATTGATATTTGTCTAATTTTTCACACCTTTTCAAACTTAAATCTCCTTTATTAATGTTCAACAACATAATCATACATAAACAACACAATGAATCACATGTTGTTGTTTTTTTTTGTTGAGCTATTCATGTGATTGACAAAGTTTGCACATGAAATATCTGTGTGTGTGTGTGTGTGTGTGTGTGTGTGTGTGTGTGTGTGTGTGTGTGTGTGTGTGTGTACACGTATGGATTGTCACATATGAGAATAGAGAGCAGTCAAGGGGGCAGATGGGGGTTGCTGGGTGGCGAGGCAACCTTCAACGAATCACTTTTCTCTCCGGTGAGAATTGCAGGGAAGCATGATGTTTGGCAACTGTTCTGACAGCTAAGGAAAACCAGAGGCCCATAAAAGAAAACCAACAAGGAAGAAAGACACCAAGATGGGTTTGTGAACCCCCAGTGATGGCCAAGTAATATTTTAAGCAAAAATATCCGCTTTGCGGTATGATGCTTCATCCAAAGCATAGCTGATGAATGGAATGAGACCATCTGTCTTTAAGACATGTATGTCTAAATTTGAGCCACAACACAATAGAAGTAAAGAATTGATCATAAATCCTATGTACGCACAATGCCAGAAATATCCCATTGTTTCCGGAGCTGTTTCATCTCCAGCATAAATGACTTATGATACAGTCATAACGCCAGCGCAGCTACAGGTACATCGTGGCATGTCGGGGCAGGTGGGCACAGTTGCTTATTATGTTCTGAGTTTGAACTAAATTGAATTCTACAGTTACTTGGTGCAGAGTAAATTCAGTGTGGCTGTTGTGACAGTTTTGCAGGGCGGTTTCGCTGTGCTGTGGCACTTATCCTAATCATCCCCCATCCCTCGCGTTACCGTTTGAAATCACTGTTTTTGTGTTTCGCTGTTACCCTTCCACCGCGATCGCAGAACCTGAATATTATTTGATTCCGAAAGCGGATATTCGGTTTATATCATATTCACAGAGGCAAAAATAACATTTAAACACAAGAGAAACTTTGTGTTTCCTGTCTTTACTTACTTTGTTATTGAACACATTTTTTAATTCAAAATAAAAGATGGAGGATTCTTACTTTGTGAAAATGTTTTGGAAATAAAAATGACCCTATTAAAATGAGAAGACAATTCTTTGGCCAAGGGCCTGAGTTTGCACGCTTCTGTTTGTCCCTGAGTGTGTTCTCTTTGGGTTGTATGATGAGACGTTTGTAAAACATATTGAAAGACCTTAGTTTCTCTTAAGATTTTACCAAGGTATTGATGTTGGAGTGGTTTGTTGTTGATTTTCTTCTTCTTTTATCCTTAATGGCCTTTTGAAAAATGAACAACTACTTTATCCTTTGTTATCTCTGCTGTAACAGCTGGCACTGGCTAACAGACAAAAAACACACATTGTGCAGGTTCATGTCAATGAAAAACAACAACCAGAAGAATTAACTCAAGTGAAGATAATTCACCTAATTAAAATTAATTTTTGGGGAAGGAATTCAATATCTCTTGCCTATCTGCAGAAGTCCAGAATAAAAGGGCAATGCTTTAAATGGATACATGGGCTTACAGAAGTCTGCTATTCGACTTTGGAGAGACCAACCCACTGGCCAAAACTTTAAGAATGCACTTATGTTGCCGTTATGAATGTCCTGCAGAAAAAAAACAAAAAACTCCTATGTGCAAATTACCGTGCTTATCAATTTGCTGCCTGATTCAGCAAAGATGCAATGGAATCTCGAACTGGTTCGCAATTGCAATAAACTAACACAAACAGACACAACGAACACAGGACAGCAGTGGTCCCATCATACTGACCAGCTGCCTCACTCACTATTACACCATTATTACAACATACATTAGAGACATTTTTGAACATTTTTAATAACAGATCTAGTAAAACCGTATGAAAAATAATTAAATAAATGAATGCTGGTGTTGAGTTGAACTTCAGTTTTTGTCATGCAGAAGTCAGTGCCACCTCGACTCTGTAGGCTCACTGTACCTTCTTGGTGATAAATCAAACATGACACACTTTAAATAGGGAAATTAATTATTAACAGATTTAGCCAAAATACCTTAAAGAAGATGGGAAAAACTGACACATAATAAGTCATCTTCTGGTCTAAGAGGCTGACCACTCTATTACCGTGGAGTAGATTTATAATGTTCTCTTAAGACACAAGCCCCCTAATGTGATACATTTCCATGGCCTCTTCTTGACAATAGAATAATTTTGCACACATTTTTTTCAATAGGAACCTCGGTTTTTCCCTGTAGGAGGCTGGCTCTCTGAAAAAAAGGAAGGTATTAGTGACATGAAACCCCCTTTTCATACCAACACAACTATGCTGGGGTTTGAGCAACATGAGGAATGATGTTACCTAGCAACAAAGATGAAGCAGAAGAGTAATGACTTTATTGCAGTGACTTAACTTCCGATTATTGGACTAGATAAGAGTGTTTAGCATGAGTGCTGCACCTATTTTGAGTATAAGTCTTTGATTTAACAAATACATACAGATTTCATGACAAGGCTTTCGTTGCTCGAGCACTTTGGTTTCAAAACACATTGCTGCGTCCGCAGAGGCAGCCTTGGCACGTTTCTAACTTGTTAAGTGAAAACCTGACTACCTGCCAGTAATCTGGAACTCAACATACCATTTAAAATGCTGGATCGGGAATGCCAATTTTTCCTAGAATCACGTAATGGTCACATTTTCATTGATAGTATGCATGCTAGTCAAACTACTTTTGTGGCTTTTTATCTTTTAAATCAACAAGTCGGCCTGGTTTTGGCAGGTACATATCAATAGTGTAGATTGTAATGACATTTGATGACTTTTGCGCCAAATATGTTCAGACCGTATGCATAACCGTGATATACCTTCGATGTATGTTGAGCAACACTGCAGAGACTTGTTTATACAGGGACACCTTCTTTTTACACACATAACAGAAAAAATTAACAGAAGCATTCAAATAATGTATTATTACGACTTATTACTTGGGCACTGCATTATTATGAGAGCATCGAAACCAGCGGCAAGCCACAGCAACTAAAAGAAGAGAATAATATAGATGAAGATTATGCATATTAGGGAGTCTGCTATTCTCTATAAAACAGCGGAAATCGTGCAAGGGCAGTACAGAATAAGAGTCAAATTCCTGTTACTATGGCAACAGAATGTATTAACAAAGTCGTGTTTAAAAGTCGAGAAGAATAAGTAGTTTAACTCTCCTTTGTTATATCCTTATATATTTTATCATTCGTGATGAAAGTGTGGGTGAGAGTCAGGGGAGCCACCTCATATTTTGTTTCGCCCATTACATCATAAAATCATCGCTCTATGTTTGTGGGAGCCAGGTCAAAGGTCGGTGCATGACAAGCGGGGTGTCGATATTTCTTGGTACTTTGCAGATGTCACCACCGCTGCACCACTCAGAACAGCGTTGGAGACGGAACATAGAATATTAGAAGTTGGTGCCCGGACTGAGGTTTGATGTAACCAAACAAATAAGCACTGCTTATAACCTTTAAGAAGAAGTTGTGAGTTGCTGAATCTTTACCGGAGGACTATCTTGGGGGCTAAAAATGAATCTCTAAATGCACTACAGGAAACGGGTACATTATATTCATTTCATATACAAAATTTCATTCACATTTACACTTGTTACATTTAAGGATGTTTCCGAAGCGCGGGATATAGTCCTATTCAAAACCGTATCGTCTCTCCTCAAGAAACTCTTAGATCATGGAGCTAGGAGGAGCTTTACAATGAAAAACAGGTTGATACTATTTATGTGAGAGGAAAAAAAATATCTTATGAAGTTACCCAGCCATTCAGATGTGTTTTAGGCGCAGTAGGTTTCACAGAAGCCATCAAGCTGTGCTCACCATAAACATGCATCAAAGAAACTCTGCTAAGATCTGGAGGGCCGGTGGACACATAATCAGGCAGTAAGATTCCACTACCCTTGTAATCTGCAAGGACGCATCCAAGGCTACGATACAAAGCTGTGATACAAAGCAAAAGAGGATTCACAACATTTTTTTATACAATTCCACTGAAATTTCATAAAAAAATGCATACAAGTTGGGATCACAAAACCCCCAGGGTATTGTTTTTTTCTGTTCACCAGATACTACACCGTGTAATCTTGCTGTCCGGGCCTTGAATTCACAGAAGATATTATCCCCCATAAAACAGAGAAGCAGCATCTATTAATGAGGTAAGATGCAATTACAATAAAAAGGGAAAAAAAAACACAAAATATTACCCGGTCGGTGGGATCGCACTGCCCTATGTACGAGTTCGCCTCATTGCACTATTTTGTCCATTCATTTTTTACTTGTCCATATTGCACAGTTGGATTCATATCACATAAAGAGCAGATAAACCGGGAGAGTGTAATAAGACAAAAAAAAAGACCAAAGTAAAACCCAGGAGGCATGGGAAAGTCTTAAAATATGAGTTTTTTGTTTCCAACCTAGTTCAGTGATTCGATAGAGGATCAGGCATCCGGATGAAATCATAAAATGAAATCAAAAAAGTGAAAATGAATAAAAATGGATACTGCATGGATTATCTATGGTTGGTTTTGGGATAAAACAGCCAAATGTTGTAAATATTGATATATTTAGAAGTGGTTTCCAGATTTTGTCTTCAGCTGGCTGATGGCCATTTTCCCAAATGCCTGCTTGGAGTGACTGAGGAGAGAAAGTCTGACAACTTTGAACCCGCGCAGTCACGCTGGAAAACATGCAACTTCTACACAAGGATAGCCACGGGTGGAAAACACAAGATGATTATCACAGCAACATCAAACCTCAGTCCCAGCTCCAACAAGATGATTATCACAGCAACAATGAATTAAAGCAAAATACTTCCAGTAAACAGCGAAACATTCTGACATAAACATCTATAAGTGTGATATCGCAAAAGTATATTCCACATGTTTCGTCATCTAACTGTGTACTTCAAAATAGATCCTGAAATGAGGCGTGTCTCATCTGGTACTTTTCCAAGAGTTTAACAGAACCAGCGGATGCCTTTATCACAGGGTAATTATGTTATTTAACTTTAACAGGCTTTCATTTCCAACACAATAACGGATAATGACGTAAACACTTAGCAGCAGCAAATCAAACAAAATCAATATACCGTCTCCTTCTTGAGACTAATTGATGACATTGTCTGTACCAACCATAAGAGGAAGTCCTAATCAATTTCTTTACCCGGATCTTAAAATAATATCCTTGCAATTCCGAATACACCGTTGAAACATAAACAGCAGTCTTCAGAATGTGCTATTAAAGATGGATGTCATTGTGTTTAGCTGACCGTTTATTCCTTATACGACTTGTACGACAGCTCAAGCAACAATCTTTGCACTGAAAGTATAGCTTTTGAGCTTAGATGGGTAAAAAAACAAAACTTCAACTAACCACTACAAGGCAGAGTAGAACAATATTTTCATTTAAAAAGGACAAGCCAAGTTTACAGTCAAATCCATAATTTCTATTTTGATTTAATCATTACTACATAATGTTTTTTTTTTTCTTTCTTTTTTTGATGAGTACAAGTATGGTATGGAACAAATAGATGAAAAGCCTCCTCATGATTTTTATCATTGCGTCCCGATTCGATCGCAGGAGAGATGATTTTTGACAGTTTTTTTTTTTGTTTGTTTTTTAAGTCTTTATCAGCTGGAGACGACAGAGTGGCTTCGGCAGCGTACTGAGACGTCACTCTCATCAAAATGTTAATTTTCTCTTCAAAATGTTGCCTCTGAGGAAAGCAAGGTTGAGTCAACAAGCAGCTTGTCTGGTTACACATGATAACACAGGCTTGTGAAAGGGTAATATGAGACGTCTTACACCCCTGCATTTTGCCTAGATCATATTGGATCGCTCAGATTGAGCATGTTGTGGCTAAAATTCTCATTTGACTCTGCTAATCCTGATTCATGTTCATCTCCAAAGGTAAATGTACCAAATGTTCGGCGCGGTAGTGAATCTGCAGTCGATCTCTGCCTTTTCTGTCGGTGAGGACCTCCGCTACTTTCCATAATCAAGGTGAAGGTGCATAAAAGTGGATCAATAAAGAGCCATATGGGACACGGTGGGTGGGAAAAAAAAAAAAAAACAGGTGTATAGGAAATCAGTCAGATTAGATGCACATACAGTATGAACTGCTCTCACAGATTCTGGTGCAGATTGAATCTGTAACAGCGTGCACCACAATGTGAACACAATGAAGAGTAACAGAAAAAAAGAGCTCGAAATGTGATCAGCATTAAGATTGCTTCCGTTTATACGAAGCATCCAATTGTCCTCCTTTTCCTTTGGGCTACTCCCTTGCTGGGTCGTCGCAGTGAATCATCTTCCTCCATCTAACCCTCTTCTCTGCATCCTACTTCCTGTCACTTCATAAATGTCTCTGGTCTTCCTCTGGTCCCCCTGCCCGGCGGTTCAAACCTCAGCATCCTCCTACCCAGATCTTCACTATCCCTCCTCTCTGTACACGTCCAAACCGTCTGACTTTATCTCCAGAACATCTAACATGTGTCGACTCATTCCTGATGCTATCCATCCCCCATCGCTCCCAAAGAGAACCTCAACATCTTCATCTCTGCTGCCTCCAGCTCTGCGACCTGTCCTTAGTTCAATGCCGCTGTCTCTAAACCAGACGGCGTTGCTGCTCTCACCACCCTTTCCTACATCTTACCTGTTATTCTCGCCAATTCGCACGATAGCACAACACCCTGAGACCTTCCCTTCACCCCTTCCAATGCGTTTCTTCACCTGTTTTCCAGAGTCTCCATTGCTGCAGTCTGTTGACAAGGAAGCAATGCTGTATCCTGTAATATATTATATACTGTGGATAAATCACAAGTGACTTTTAACTAAATTATTCAATGTGAACAATGTGCGCGATACAAAGTCTCTGGAAGTCCGAGCTCGAATCCCCGCCGCTCGCCCGATGACAGCTGGGATAGGCTCCGGCCCCCCCCGGCGACCCTGAGTGCAGGACAAGCAGTTTAGATGATGAACGAATGAATAAATGAAATGCTCTAATTGACTCTAACTTTAAAACAAATTAACTTGGCACAAAACACAACTCTGCTTTTCATTTTCGCAGCAAAATGATTACCCTTCCGAAGGTTTTGTCCGACACAGTTTCAATGAAAAATGGCATCCATCCACCACTCCCTCATCTGTGACGTCTGCCCCTCGGAGTTTCTCCCATGGCTCACATTACGCAATAATTGCCCTCTCAGATCCAGGCGACCGACGGAAAAATACATCTGACAGCCTCTGACTATGATATAAATGTACGTTTTAAAGTGCTTGTCCGTGTTCTTTATGGTTTAAGAAGCAGGAAATTAATATGGAAATGAATGATACATTTAGCTTTAGTCAACAATTTTAACAATGATGTGTTACAGCTGACTAATTGTATTTTCTAATTAAACCTCTAGCCCCATTTCCATATTACATAAGCAGAACTGGCAAACAAAAGTTTTGGTTGCCAACTTCTCACACATGGGTTTACTCGTCGAATACTGAAGGATTTGTCAGACAAAAGATTCTGTTGAAAAGCTGAAAAGAATTGTACGATGCAGAGCGATGCGAAAACTTACAGCAGATGGCTTACAAACCTAAGAAGTCACTACCTGTGATGATTGCATTATCACCACCAGATAATGAATTTTTTAATACAGCAATAATCAGTGAAGCGGTTTCCGGTGAGGACCACATGCATGAGCTCCCGCAGCCTCATGATGCCGATCATTAGACAGGAAGTTGATACATTCTGTCAGGTGGTTGTCAATAATAATTTTTGCAGCATTCCTTACTGGTGGTCGTTATGCAGATACACAGGATTAGATTTACGGTATCTGAAAGACTGCAAAAATTGAAATGAAAAATAGACCCAAATGCAAAAAAATATTTATATGTAATAGAGACAAAGGGGAATGTATGTGATTTTTCAAAAGGTGTGTGTGACCAAACTCATCATTCTTGATGATCTTCTATTGGCTGGCGTGCTCTGCTGACCTTTACCCACATTATCGACCATTATTTCTCCATACACCACAGATTTATGACTTAAGTGAATGCCAGGGCCCTAAAAATCTCGTCTTCTTCTTCTTCTCTTTGTCATCCTGTCCTTCTCCCTCTTGCTTCCTTTTTTTTTTTTTTTTAAGGAATTTCTTCTATGTGTCCCTTCATCCCTTCACCCGCCCCAACTTCTGCCGGCTTAGTATTTAATGGCGGAGAAGGTCAGAGTCGTTAGTGCCATGTAATAGACAATTTAAATTGAAGGGCCAGGCTTAAAGGAGATTAAATTGCAACGATGTCAGGACACAAGACTCCTGTCCAGTTTGGGTATTCTGCGACACATGCAGCATGATAATTAAGTAGACAAATAACATAATGATCATAATGATGCTAAGTAATTGCACAAGCTATTCATTAAGGGCCAGAGTTTTAAAGGTGAATGAAACAATCCAGTCACCAGAGGGGGCAAAATGCGACGGCCTCGTCCCGATCTATATCACTCTCCTAAGTAACGCCTGCATTCTTTCAGATCCACGATGGAAATACAACACGCGTATCAGATTTTGGCTCCGCGGGCATTTTCCAGTGACGTCTCCTTTCTCCTCCGGAAGAGGTGCTCCAACCCAAATGTTTTTGTCATATTTTCCCACCTGGATAATTTGTGTAACGTGCCAATTTTTCTTACATTGCCAACTCTTCCGCCTAGTAAACATAGCCTATTTTCACAGTTCCTCTCAAAGTTCTTTTTAGCGCCAAGGTCTGTGTCACTTTGTGAGTGATATAATTCGCCAGGCTTTCCCTTTTCGTAAATCTTAGCATTTTTATTGAGACTGCTGGTGTACTTGACTGTCATCGGCAACGATCCAGCAACGAGCAAATTCATTGCCGCATCGACAGTCAAACGCATAACTTGTCTTTCTTTAGAACTCAAGATCCCAATTGCCTGACCTACGAATTAAACTCGACGAAATGAACAAGAGCAACTTAAAATACTTTGTTATTAACACATTCATACATCAATATATTATCGTTGATGCTTGACTTGAAAATGGAGGAAGTGCAGGTGAATATTTTGAATGTATTCTAATGTATGCCTGAAGCTGCAGTGGAGCAGTGGAACAAAAGGGACAGCTTTATAACAACCAGCCACTCCCATATCGACAGCAATGCATATGTATCTTTAATAAAATAACATAGGTAGGCAATGAATTAATTCTAAAGGCAGTATAGTCCAAGTGGATATTATGATTGTATTATGAATTAAATAGGGAATATTCATTCATTATCTATGTTGCTCATCCTTGACAGTCGATCTCAGGGCCACATAAGACACACTGCTTGTTCTCTCATCCACATCTACACATATGTGTGAGTTTTCAATTAACCTTCTGTTTTTGGACCGTGAGAGGAAACCAGAAAAACCCAGGGAGAACCCACAAAGGCAAGGGGAAAACATGCAAACCCAGTACAGACCTGAACCTCCATCCTCACTGTGCAGCAAGAGTGCTGACCTGCCCCAGCGTACTGTCTGGTAAAGATTATATGTTTGGAATGTTATTACTTGTAGCGAGGGTACTTGTCGAAGCTTGGAAATGATGCATGCACAATTGAGGACAATCCTTATGATTGACGCCGTGCTTCATGGACAATGAAAATATTATTTTAATTGATTCGATTCGTTGCATTTACATTGTGAGCTTAAAATTGAGAAAAGCAAAATTTTGTCAACCCGTTTGATGCCAGGACTCCGGCTCTGCAAATCAGAGGACAGATAAACACTAAATTATTTTCAAACATTTCAGAGGCTATTTATTTTGTCACAAGCCATTACATTTTGCTGCACATATTCCCGGTCTATCATTTGGAGCACACCGATCAAATTGTCTTGCATAGATTTTCTTTCTAAACTTTTTTTTTCCTTCATTGTAATCAAAATTTTTCCAAGCCTCTAATCAAGATCAACACAAGATGACAGAAATGATGCGACAGTTGGATTTTTGCAGGAAGAGCTATTGCATAATTTATCCTCAACGGAAGGAATGTACTGGTAGCTTTAGCTTTGCGGGACAGAACTCATAGAATGGTCTCATTAAATCAAACAAACAAAAAAGAAATAGTTGGCTGGAAAAGACGAGACAGGCTGCAGTGTTTTAACAGTTCATTTATATCCTCAGTTTTATGGATGTAGATAACCCTAATGGGGAGATGTGATTGCCGCTCTCCAGGGGGTCTTGTCAGACGAATCACTATCAGTTTTTTTTTGGTTTTTTTTTATGCTACATTTGAAGCAGAGATTTTCCCCGATTCTTAATGTCGTTGATAACGCTGCTCCTTGGTTTAATGGTAAGCGACACGTGTTCCCAGGCTGTGACTTCATACATAACCTTGATTAATGACGAAGAAAGACAGTGTGACATTACATGCATATTGACGCTTAATCTCCAACATCAGGCAGGCCTCAGCATCCCATATTAAAAGTCATTTACTGTAATTAGTAATGATGGCAGAGCAGACAGCAGAAGGGAACAAAGTGGTCTCAAGGACACGCACTGACATTTCAGTTCTTTATTTCCAGTCCTTTTTAGAACATATTTATAGAGATAGGTTTATTACAATGCTATTCCCTTGGGAAATTCCAAGTGTTTGACTTTTTAGTCATACGAGTGTAATGTGTGCGTGTGTATGATTGTAGGAATTATGATGACGGTGATGATGATGATAAGCAAGATGATGATTAGTATTATCAAAATTATTGTTATTATAATTATTTTATGAATGTTGCATTTGGAAGTAAAAGTGGTGCATGTGAGTGTTTATGTGCATGTAATGTAAGTAATGTATGTATTGTTATTATTTTCGTGTGTGTGTGTGTGTGTGTGTGTGTTGGTGTATGTTTGTGTGTGCGTGTGTGTGTGCATCTGTTTGTGTGTGTTGAACTGTCTACATCACAAAATCATCACGCAGAAAAGTGTCAGCCATTGAGGGACGGAAGTGCTTTGGGAAATGTCCCGACCCTAACAGGATTAAAACACTAATGACTGCCATTATTCACAGTCGCCTTTTTTTTTTTTTGCAACAAACAGGTGTTACGCGAAGCACACTTTGAAATGTGGGACTTTGATTCTAAGTGGAAATAAAGCATTGAGGATATGTCAGTCTGATATCATGGTTGTATGATGAAGACGGATCATCCTTATTGGACTATGATCAAGACCAATATTAGCAAACCAGTCCATCCATTGTAGACATCCGAGCTGGTCATTCAAAAAGACTCTTCATCCGCTCACTGTGGATGAAATTGCTCCACAACCAGTTTTCATTCCCAGTGGTCTGAGTCACTTGGCGGTTATCAAAAACACGTAAAATAACCGACATGGAGTCATTGCTCATCGTGATTAAATGCCAGGGATAAAAAAAACTGAAAATTTAGAGCAAAAACCATAATCAGCTCACCGTTTCAAATGAAACGCCATGACTTATCGTTCAAGCTGTGCTTTCAATTAAAAATAAAACTTGTATGTAAGAATGTGGATCAAAGACACACTCTTACATGCGAGGTATCAAAAACACACTTCAGCATCTCATACTGTATGGATGAAATCAGAAGAACATACATTTTTGTAAATTATAGAGTCTCATTAAAGAGCGATGACGACTTTCGAGCAACTTTTTTTTGTTCTTTGTAACCATATTTGGTCCCCTCACCTCTTCCTCTATATCATCTGTAACTTTCTAAATTAAACATATCATCCCTTTATTCGCCACAGGGACGGAGCCAGATCTATGCCTTATGAATAAAACACTTGACATTGATAAATACATAACATGATGGCCATGCCATAAGAATTAATCTCCATTTTAAGGATTGTCCGTGATTCATTAATCCATCTAATTATCCCCGGATTTTATAAAATATCTTTGTCTTGATCCATCTGATTCAATTAATTCTCGTCCCTCTCCCTTTATATCTCTATGCATTCCGTCGGTCCTCGCTTCCTCTCCCTCTCTGTCCACAGACTTATGGATCTCTGCATAATAGATGAGACTGTCTGAATAAAGGTTCTCCGCAGCATGATGAATTCTGTACATTATCAAATTACATGTCTTTTTTTCAATCCGTTCCCCCTGCCGCACACACACACACAGTCAATCATCACTACTAAAAACTGGTGTTTTTAATGACATCGTTCCATGTTAATACACATTATTTAACATGTCCAAGTAAGATAATGAGTTATCATCTTCCATCCAAGTTTCACTTATCCAAAGTAAATAATGATTATGTATTATTTAATATATTTTGGGGGAAAGCGGAGTTTCTGAAATGTGCTTTGATATCATTTGTGTTGTAAATTGATCTTTTCTTTTAAACTTTTTTTTTTTTTAACTTGATTAGCTTGTTGAATTTTAGATTCCTGGTATGGTGATATTTTATACTTTTATCAGCATCCCACATGGCCCCTTCACAGAGCCTCATTAAAAAAAATCTGAACTGAAGCACAGCAAACCCACTATTGCTGGGTAATTATTAAAATAAACCAACATGCACGTAGAAATCTTCAAGACATTTCCTTAAGATGTTTCATGCCAAAAAAGTGAGACAATATCCTTTACCCGGAGAGGCTTTTCAATTGTGATTTAACTCCTTGTTACTACTTAGGAGTCACTGGTGCCGCTGGTAAGTACTTGACCAACCAGCCATCACCTGAGTATTTAATGACTTGCTTGACTTGATGCAAGAATGTCTTTAGAGGAACTTCAATCCTGCATTTTAAATTGCCTTCACCATGGGGAATCTTGCCTGTGCCTTCTTGGAATCTGGTCTGGCCACATCATGCTTGATAATGCCGACTCTCCGTCTGAGTCAAAGGGGCGTGTTGGGTGGGTGTGGGTGTGGGTGGGGGTGGGGGGTGGCTGTCGGCAGCTTTATTCCAACACCTCTCTTTCTGAACGTATTTATGAATAAGCTCAAGGTTAAGGCTGCCCTCTGGTTCTACTTTTATAATGCTCATATAGGAAAAAGATTATTTTCAAATTCCAAATAGGCTCCATACCAAGTCATGGGAGGCAAGGGAGGCTTGGCCTGATGAAAGCCAAACTTAAATTTTCATGTTAGGCGACAGTTGCAGGAATTAATCATTTTTTATATTCATTATTCATCATCTCAAGGAGTATCTATATTTATGTTTTATCCAAATTTTAATTATGTACAATCTGTTCCGAGATAATGCAATACACGTGGTTAGAATAGTATCGTTAATCAGAACGGGAAGACTATTGCTTGAGGCAGAGGAACTCTATACTTTCCCACCTTGGATCCATTTATCATAACAACCAGCATGGTCATTTTTATTTAAAACACGTGTTGTTCTTTTGAGAGAAAAGAAAAGCTGTTTATGGAACTACAAAGCCAGATCCTGATGCACAGGCTCTTAACATCACCCAGGAGAAGGTGTAAAGGATCACGCCAGATTTTTCACTGGCGTTGCAGAGGAAGGGCCAACTTAAGAGCGTGTAGCTGCCGACCCATAAAACAACCACAGCATTGGGGACACATTGACTCGTAACCAAGTTACCTGAAATGTGAAAAATCTGGAAGGAATGTGCACCGTTGGATTTCAAAGAAATATTTTTTATGCCAAAGTGTCTATGTAGGGAATGTTTTAGGTTGTTAAGCGCAGAAAACTTTTGACTGACAGAATCGAACATTCTGTCACCACCGGCCTCTTTTTCCCCAATGGAGATCAGACACTGATTAATCCAACAAAAGTCAAGGAGCACCTGAACTTTATAGAAAGAGTACTCCCAATTTATTCCAAAAAAATGTGTCTGTTTAATTATTAATTTGTTTTCTTTTATTTATTTTCACTTTATTTGTATCTTTGATGCCCCTTTATTCGTTTTCTTTGCCAGTTTCGTGATTTTCTGGCTGTTGTGTTTGCGGTATTGGACATTTCTAAGGAGTTATATACCTTCTACCTTTTCCGCTGTTAGCAGACTGACGTGTTTAGCGTCTTATCCTCAAAGACTAAGCCTTCTTGTAATCAGTAACGGTTTAACAATATTATTCATCACAAATTCCATTTACTATAATCGAGTCCTGCTGCAAACAATATGTGGCCACAAAGTAAATATCATTAGTGCTACATGTAATGACTTTTAGTGCTGGTACATTTCTATGATTTATAGTTGACTCATCTCGATCTTTGTGTTATCTATCTATGCACTATTTGAACTTGAGCTGCTTCCTCTATCATATGATCTCAGCCGGATCCCTGCCCAATCCAGCAGGATTTTACTGCAAGACACGGCCGTTTTCAAAGTAAATTCTCTGTTTAGATCAGATTATTATCCATTTTGCGGGCAGGCGATAAACAGTCGGCACTTCTTAAAAACGGATCCTCACAGCCCCCCCCCCCCTACGTTTCAACTGTATGGAATACCATGTCTTTTTTTTTTTTCACTGGTTTGTCCAAGAAATATCCCATCAGTTGAAAACCCCCACAGATGGTGTCTACATGGGTGAGCAAGTGAATCGGTCCTTGAAAATATATGCTTAATAAAATAAACAAAAAATGTAAAGCCTGAGGTTGACATCACCAATGCATGAAATTGTTGATCACTATGCAGGTGTTAGAAGAAAGCAATTACAAGAAGATTCTCCTGGTGTCTGTTTGTTTGTAATGCTAAATACGCACACACACACACACACACACACACACACACACACGCACACACATACACACACGCACGTGCCAGCACACACGTATACAGGGATAAAATGTCCCCGGAGTTTTCCTAAATCAATCATAATTCAAATGGTTATAATTACTTGTACAGAAAATGAGGAATTGTGTGTTTATATTATTATATTATATAAATACAGATATGTATATATCTTATATATTTATTGAATATAAATATATTAAACGCCAAGTCCTGTGTGTAACCTTCCCCTCGCCCAATGGCAGCTGGGATTGGCTCAAGCATCCCCCGCGTCCCTGAGTAGGACAAGCAGTAGACATTGGATGTATATATTGTATGATAATTCACAATAAATGGAAAAAAATATATATATAGAGAGAGAGAGAAAATTTGTGAATGAATGAATAAACAAATGGATGAATGAATGATCATTTGTATCCAACTCTTTTTCCCTGTTCCTTGTACAGCATTTTGATGGAAAGTGGCCTATAAATATTAGCATTAGGAATACCAATATTATCTGGCTAAAAATGGACCAAATTACCATACTTACATTACAAAGACGTATTTGTCACTCTTATAAAGAAGTGAAACAAATTTAGTCAGAAACAACATGAAGACCAAGAAATATAATTTGGAGGCAAGGTGAACAGCTAAACAGTTAGCTGACTCATCGTTCCTATCTTCAACATGACAACACGGTCTTTTTCTCCAGCTTATCGCCAAAAAGTAAAGGGACCTGTGCCCGACTGTGTGCTGCAGGTTGGTTTTGGACTGGAAACGGGGCTCTTTTATTCAAATTTCCCGTGAAGTGCTGTCATGGGGACGGCTCATTCAAGACTAAACTGCTTGGATTTCAAACCAGGTCAGTGCCGGGATAAAGCACAAGTCCACAATGCATGAGTGAATTTAAGTTCCTCTAAGTTCAAACATTGTGAGCACAGCGAGACGTCTCTGCGATCGGTCATCTTTGGTTTTACCCCTTTGTTTTGGCAACATATCTCTATACATTTCCTTCAGTTTTTAATGATAATATCCCAAAAAGCTTTTTTCAAAAAGATGATTTCAGTATGAATAACATCTGGACTTAATCCAGGATATAGGATGAGGATCAGCAGTAATGACCATCATATCAACCAGGATTTACAGTTTGTGCTCGGGCAGCAATATAGGGAATAAGAAAAACAAAGATTTGTTTTTCACCTAAATGCAGGAGACTGATGTTGTTTGTCGAATGTATCAGCATGGGCTGACCCTCGAAACTGCGAGCTGTCAGTAAATATGTGATTCACTTCAACACTGTGAAAACAGTTTTGTTGTCTTTTCTCTGCTAAAACCATGCACGCCGTAAACTCAGAGATGAAGCTCATCTCCTGGCACCACTTTTGGCATTGCAAAGCAGTCCCTCTGATGACAGAGGTTGTAGAAATGCTCAACCAAGGTTCAACCTACATTCCTTTCACACACACCCACACACACATTAGATTGTGGTCCCGTCTCCATAAATCACATTTTGTATTTCTTTCGCAGCTGATACAGAAAGCTGACTGAATGAATGAAAAGCCAGAAGTCTAGCAGGCTCCTGACCGGACTGCCTGTCTTCTCCAGATTGACCTCAGGTGACGAATGCTTTGAAAACATTTCTCGTCAGCCACGACACATTCGAAGTTAAGTCACTTTTTGTTCCTCAACGCTGACCATGGATTTTTGCCGATGTTCAAGGATGGAACCTAAACACATCCAAATCTGTCCTTGCAAACAACCAGAGAATCAGCCTTAGCGCACGCACACAAGTAGCAGAGTAAATCAGGGTCAAACTTTTGAGACACAATGTTCCTGGTGGTTATGAATGGGTTCATTTGTGAGCTGCTGGTAAATTATAGAGGCCGAAAAAGGACACCTATGCCCATAAGATGATTAGACGTTTTGTATTGGATGAGGCATTGGACAACTAACTGTCGTGATTGGATGTGTCCGGACTCGACGTCATGCTGTGATTCACAGAACTGCAATAAAATCTTCAAATGCCACTGAAAGGTTGAGGGCCATCCAAGCACGAGTGAGAAGAGGGACAGCTGTACAGACAAAGTAATTTGTATTATACCCCGACTTAGCCAACATGACGCTTTTTTGCAATCTGCGTCCTTATCATCTTGCAGTAATTGGATTAATCAGCATCGACCCTTGACAGACGTGAACTGAAATGAACAATAATTCATCGAGTAAAAGTTGCAGTCCCTTAACACACCATGAGCAAGGATAAATCATCAAGACAGAAGTTTCAGAGCAACAGTGTTTTTTAATGAATACTTCAGTCAAAACATTTTCAAGTGAGCACCCCGCTTGAAGTCAATTAGACTTGGGTGTTTACTCATGAACAAGGGCTGAGTGATGTGCAAAATCAACCCACATCAGAATAGAAGTTGTATTCATTGTTCTAAATCAGTTAAAAGGGCATCGTTTTCCTTTGAAATGTGACTCAGAGATCATCAAACCAACACAAAAATGCATCTGTACTTGAGTTTATTATGATGATATTCTTTGATTTGATAATGATGTGGTCGATCCAGGATAGGGGGATGCATCAGATCTGCCGTGGAAGATATTTTAACCATTGGGAATTTCGTGTAGGAGTTTTTCACTGAAAATAATTAGGAATAGTAGGGAATTCTCGACAGATTTTACCAACACAAATCTGGAATGGGATCATTTTTGGCCCTTTTCTTACATTTCAAGGAAAAACTTGATTGACTCAAAACAAAGATTACATCCTAAAAGTAGGTTTTTGGGATATGAGCATGAAAATCATTTTCCAGGCTTTCGGGGAATTCTCGGAAAAATAGAGTCATTTCCCGTATGCATACATGTACCTTGTTGAGAGAAGTTTTCATTTCACATTAAGTTCTGACGTACTTTAAAGATTAAAATCAAGACCAACTGAATAGCTGCTACCACAAAGTGTCAACATATGTTCTGAAAGCACATTGAGTCACATGTTGGAACTACAAATTCACAGCAACAGTCACTATAGCAGCAGCAGTGGCATCATCCAAGTGTGGCAGCTTTCACTGCAGCAAGACGTTGCTGTGATCCAGTTTATGAGGGATTAATTTCTTGAATTGTTTTTAGAAACAGACACAGAGTAGATGTGTGCCTATGTCTAAAGTTGAAAATGATTGCAAAACAAAAAGATATGTGTTGGGTGAAACCTATTATTCTTGCTATCATTGCACACTTTGGGAACCTAGTGCAGGAAAAACCAACAAAACATGTAGAGAAAGAATTTTAAAACAAAGTTAATTAGACAACGTTGTCGCTATGATGCATTCAATTTCTATTGAGAATGGGATATCTACGATATTGTGTGTTCCTAATCAATATCACCGCCTGCTTCTGAATGAAGGAGGGAACGTCCAGTCATGCACAATTCTTTCACAATCCCCCAGCGATTTAAGACTATTTCCTGCGTATAAAAAAGTTTTGGGGCATCAGTTTAAAGTGTTTATCATCTCTGACCACATTGTAGAAACAGAAGCGCAAAAGATGAATGTAACTAAGGGGAGCGGAGCCTTCGACATTTCAGCTCCATTTTTGTAGTGATGAGAGTTGACAAAGGAGGAAAGATCCCCCCCACCTCTCACAACCAGGAATAAACACGGTGCATCTTCGCTTCTTCCTCCACTTTCTCTTTGATGAACTGGATGATCCGTTCGACTGTCTCTCCCAATATCTAGTGCCCTGCTGCAAACACTCTGAATGCATGTGGACACCCATCCCTCGTCCATTTGTCTATTTGTCTTGACAGTCTTTGCTGGCATGAAGCAAATCAGTGAGTCGTGCTGTTCAGAGCCCAAGTGCTACCTGAAGCAATGGTTCGCTTGTTAAAACCTCATATAGATAAAACGTGAGAACATTATACGAGGAACTATTTGCCAAGGTACATTTGTCTGGTCTTCCTCAGTTCATTTAAGATTTCCAGAGGGCGTTTACAGTGGCCAATGACAAAACACTGCCATGGACACGACAGGCTGAGCTTACAGCTATCAAAGTAAAGGAACTCATGAAGCAGCGACCGAAGAGAGACGTGAGGGCCAGCAATGAAGCCAATCTGACTAAAAACGAGGAGAGAATGCAGGATTTGCCATGAGTTGTATGTTTACCCTGGATCTGCCATTTCTCCATGGTCCGGGCAAACAGCCATGCGCTACATTGGGTCTCTTAGCAGGGTGAGGGAGAAGCACGTGTATCAACGTGCATAAAGCTGATAGGTATAATTTCAGACACAGACAGATTTTGTTCCTGGCATTCCTTTTGGCCAATAATATGAAAGCATTGCAAAGCCACCGCATCCTGTAAGTAGCATGGAAACCAAAGGTTTTTTTGGCAAAAATCACAATTCTTTTTACGCTGCACATCCATCTAGATCCCCTGTCATTCATTCCTATTTCCAATAGTTTTTCAGACACCAGGCAAATCACAACTAGTTATCCCACGTGAGGAGGAAACTAGGTACATTTTGCTTCAATGGTTTATCCTCCGTTACCAGGAGAAACAATCCAAAGTGGGACAAAGTTATTAACTTAATTTGATTATGAAACATCATCAACAGCACAACAAACCCGATATCAATAACCAAGAGAAAGTTTTATCAACTGTCAATTTGATGTTGTAAAATCGATCAACACCGGACTACAGAAACGTTACCCGATTGTACCCCATTCATCTCTTGCAGCCAAACTGCCTCCTCCGCTCTGTAAAAAAGTGTCTCCCATATGAAAGCAAACTAACTGTTTGAATCGTTAATGTAATGATATACAAAATGCATCTCCGATTTCGAGAAATCCTGCATAAATCTAAATAAGACATACATCAATATGATTGACTCATTATGCAAATAGTGTTCTTTCACCGTTTTTACCTCTGACTTGTCCTGGTTAGAGCTTTCCTCATTCCATATATAGCCGCAGAGGTTGGACAGACACACAGCAACAGGATGTTTGAGACAGCCATAAATGGCTTATTTGGCAATAGCCAGTAATTTATAAGATTATTTTGGGTCCAAAGTAGTCATATATATACATATTTATTTACAATTCAAACCCATTAGATGATGAATACCTTCAGTGATGGGATGAGATGAAGAATTGCATACTCAAATCTGTTTGTATTGTTCAGATTTTTTTTTTCATCAAGCCCATTGTTTCAATAAATGGTACCTTTGAGCAAACCCTCAAATCATCAGATTGAGACTCGATCTTTAAATGTTTCAAAGTTGACTAATTAGCATTTCAGAAGCATGTGTTTCTAAATGGTAATAAGTCATTTCTTTAGTCAGTGCTGGTTAATTGGTTGTGCCAGGAGAGGTGGCAAGTAAAACAGCAAAGCACGCTACCATATGATTCATTAAAGTCATTGGAGCATTCAAACCCTCTACTTTTCTATATGGGAATGTCAACATTTGTTTTGAGTCATATTTTTCCACTTTCGTTGGGTCTGCATTTTCGTCTTTCACATGTTTCCACAACCGCAACATCTGAGGATGGCTTTGCCCAAATGCATGCATTCAGGCCTGCATATATTCATTTGCACTTGTGTATGCACAGTATTCAGTGCCTGGCATCAGTCTCTGTTGGAATCTCCCAGGGAGTATATTCCCCCCGGTGTCACCATATAGTGATAAATGGGCTCTGCACCACTGAGACAACCAGAATACCCCGCAGCTATATATTTCCATAACTCCTCATTGCTTTTGAGAAATATGAGGCATTTTGTGAGAACATTGACACAAAATTATAGCACATTATTGGATAAACGTTGACTCCAAAAACGTAAATTTATAGGTGTTAATCCTCTCCTTAACATAATCTGTTTTTGTGTCATTTGTATTTGCTTGGACAATTAATATTCCCCATTAAACACGCAAAGGATATTGTGATTAGTGCAGTTGTATAAAAAGTCTGGCTAATTGTCGTTTTTTTTATGTTTGGTATTTGCGCGTGCGTGTTCATGTATTGGCCAATTTAGATCTGCAATTATCATATATTGAAATTCAATGGAATTAATCCCAATGCCACCTTCACAGATCCTATCGATGTTGATATATATTCATTTATTTGACTTGATCTAAATTAATAGAGAAGACAAGCCAACAAAGGTTGTCAAAATTGCTCACTAGCTAACCACAACAAAGTAAAGTCCTCCTACAAGAGATTGGGCCGGACCACTCTTCCAATCATTTCCAGGTGTATCCCAGTTTGCTAGATTTAAAAGGAATTAAGAAGAGAAGTCTTGAACCAATCTTAGCCTCTTATAGTGAATTTTATCCCATCCAACTTGAGATGAAACATTGTGTCCTCGATCCATCAGGAATGGAATGAGCATTTGATCCATTTCATCTTAAATGTTTTATACATCACAAAAAAATAAAAAAAATTAAAAAATCCAGATTTTACAGCTACTGATGAGACGGTCTGTCACATCTCCCTCTGCATCACATTCGCTGATTTGTTTCTGGCTCCACTTCTCCACTGGGAGAGATACTTTCCTGGCTGTGCAATATTTTTTGTTGCCACTTCACGGATCATGCTGCCCACCCTCCCTCAATCCATCTTTATTTCACACTAAAAACAATGAAAAGAACAGAGCGAAAAAATATCAATAATGCTGATATTTTTCTGCTGATCTTGGACATCTCATTAAATCGCCCTCTTTAATTAGGATGGACGCGTTTCTTATTAAAACAAACCATGTACCACATACCTGGGTTGCGCTAAATGAACAGCCGTGTCCAAAACAGTCTTTCCTTCTGCGTTCGGGGGGCTGGTGTCATAAGCCATATTTTTAAATGTCAGGTACTTTTTGAAAAAATCATTCCAGAAAGAAGACCCTCCAAACATAACCTGACAGTGTGCCATACGGCTGAATGCATGATATGAAGACCCTTACCAATGTTACACCACATCTATTAATTTTCCGCATTGCGCACACCCTGAATATTACTTGAATGAAAACTTTTCATCTTTACATAACATATCTCAGAAAGTTGCTGGAATTTATAAATGAGTATCATCAATGCAGCCAGAAATTCCAGGTATGCTGAAGTCACTGCAAAATTATTCCTTTGTGTGCTTCTGTCTGCTGGGCAGGGAGAAGAACAAACTAATGGGCCTGTTCTTGAAAGCCCAGACAAAGTTTTTTTGCCTAGCATGAATTACAGGATGTCCCTCCCTCCTCAGTAGAGCACATAAAATTTGCCTTGCATTTTTAAACAAAATGAATACAGTTTCTATGTTCGGCTGGTTAACAGTCACAGTCTGCTGGCACTGACATTGTGTAGTGTTTTTTTTGTAAGAGTTGAAACTGATCATTTCTGTTTGTACTGTACTGAGCGGGTGCGACAGGAAAACATTGAGGACTGATACAATTCCATATCTGTTTTTGCCCTTCATTTACCAAGTGAAAACAAGTCCTCATATTTCACCTGCACAATTTACTTCAAAGAAATTGCCATCCGGAGGTTCTAACAGATTGATAAATTGGAGCATAGAGATAGAGCTACAACCACAACATTTTCCATGACGACATTTTGGGAAATGCGGTGTGATTCTACTATATCTCGCACCCAAATTTTCCCCATTTGTGTCATTGAACAATCCAGAACGTTATGATTAGAGTACATATTCAGTTGCTGGTCTCAGCAATCCATGTCATTCGAAGTTTTAGCTTTCAAAAGGGTTTCAGTCACAATAAAGGTAACTGTAGGAGAAAAAGAAAAAAACAGCCGTAGAGTTCTATACCAAAACTTTTGGGAAAGGAGGTAGTGACCACAAATTTGCAAGGTAAAAATACAAAATGGGGCCAAGATCGACTGATCGTTTAATGATTTATGGACAACGTAACTATCATGAAATCCTCCAAAATGACCCTCAGACTCTGTTTGCAGAGAAGAAAGAAGCCCTGGATTGAAATCTCCAAATCCAACAAACTACCAGCGATTTAAAGGCCATGAGGATGTGATGAAGGAAGACTGAGCTAAAATCTTATCAGGTCCTTGACTCTATGGTTGCAAGTCTCCACAAGCGCTGAACTGTATCAAATGTAGTCCAGCAGCTCAAGCCCCTTGATAAGAACTTTTGGCCTGAAGATCAAGTGGCCTTTAAATAGCAAGAGGAACCAGAGGGCCAGGCTATATGGAGCAGATTAGTAAAAAGGAGCTGAATGGCACACTGCAAGGAAAGAAAGTGTACACTCTGCATAGCATATGGTACTCAAATTCCCATGGTGTGAGACAGTTTTTTTTTTTTTACATAAAGTAGCCACAAAAATTACACTGAAACCCATCTTCTTTTCTTTTTACTGCACGAAAACAAGAGGATAAAATGAAATCAGTGCCATTTGTGAGAACCTGCTTTATATCTGAACATTACTGTTTATCCCTGTCTATAGTTAGTTTTTTCCTTCAACGCCAAGATAGATATTCTGACCTGTTCCTATTTTCTGACCTGTGTTTTCTATGAAAGAAATCTCTCTCTCTATACATACATACACACACACACACACACACACACACACACACACACACACACACACACACACACACACACACACACACACACGCACATATATATATACATATATATATACTTTTTAAATATATTTTTATATATATTTATATCATGTTATGTTACTGCTGTCCTGTGTCCATTCTTCGATTACATCCATACATTACAATCCATACATTTTCAAAGACACATGCGAGGAAATTGCATGTGTCTTTGCAAACTGAAGACTGTAAAGAGGTTTAATGAATTCCCAATAGAGCCACTTTTTGAGGAAAGGACAGGAGCATTTAAAAAATGCTGCCAGAGACTGAGAAAAAGTGATGAGGTCAACAAGATCAACTGCCATAACTGCATATTGAGCTTGAAACACAATACTGCAATTGAACACATCTAATTTGAAATTGTATTGTATGCAACATTATTGGCACTTTCACTTTCAAGGAGGGCTTTACATATATGCAATCGCATGTACACACATCTAGGGGGAGAATTACATTTATGAGATATCACTCTGGAAGTCATGAATACTGAAGATTACAAATTGAAGCTAGAATCATCACATTTATCTCTCACTGGTTTCTTCTTCTGGCTTTAAGGGTCTTTGTCCTCCTGAACTTAATTGCGGTGCTAAGCTGATGCGAGGCCCTTCCTGTCTTTTTATGTTGCGCGTGGCTCTGTTTAAATTGTCAGCATTGATGTGAGTTATTCTTGGGGACAAATTCAATTACCTCTCCTCTCTACCTAGTCATGGCCCGTCCCAGCCAAGCTGACTGATTTCTGAGGGAGCAAGAAAGAGAAAGAGAGAAGCGGGGGCCACATGACTGTCAGTGTGTTTACTTGGGAAAGAGAGGAGCAGAGACAATCAAATATGGGGAAATATTGATGTTTAAATGTGGTTGGTAAGGGTAAGAAAACTAGATAAGATATTTATATTTATATATAGATATTTCCAAATAGGAGCATCTTCTGATAGTAATTATCACAAGCAATTTGTACTTGAGTGAAGTAGTATTGATACAAGTGTCAAAATCCTCGAAACAAGATTATTGGAAGCCATTTGGTTTTACGAGATAAAATTAAATCGATCTCGTGCTCGGGCTCTCATCTCAGCCACCATCACATATCTTTGCATAGACGTGTTAAGTGTTGCTTTTTTTCATCACAGATATCTTCCTTTTACCTCTCGCGGCTACAGTTTCTTTTGATTGTGTTTACGAAAAGAGTAAATCTGGGGACGAGGAGGCCTGGAGATGGTTCAGAGCTGTTGTAGGTGGCTTCAAAGCAGACCGGTGACGCGAGTGCAATGAGAGGACACTGCTACCAATAGTGAGCACTTGAAACTTTGAGTGCACAGGTGAAACCTCTTCACTGTCGCTTCCCTGCCAGGTTTTCATAACCAAATGCGGTCTGGAGAGCAGGCAGACTCACCAGTGCTCTTCGTGTCTTGAAGTGCGTGACCCCCAGCACGCAGTGTGTTTGGTAGAGTGTACCATCACAACAACATTGCCGAGGTAAGAAAGTAGGTTATGTACAGAAGTTTGACAACTGTTGGTCTTGTTTTTTTGTGCCTTGTATAAACAATACTGTGGGCGGCCAGCGCATAGTGGCTTTCAGAAACACACAGATGTAACAGGAGCAAAGGCCTGATGTCTTTAAACTCCTTGACCGCTTTACAGCAAAAGTCCAACGCAACTCTCTTAGTCACAACAAGGAGTACTAAAAAAAGTGCATGGCAACATCAAAACTAGGAGAAATCATTGAAAGAAAATAAATATTTTTAAACTTGAAAATCATTCCCATTGCCTCAGAATGACATGACGGGGTTGGAAAATGGCTGCGATCCTGACTGCAGTCGTTTTGTTTTTCAATAAAACAACTTTCTTGTCATCTTTTTTTTTTCCATTACACTTTAAAATAAATACATTGAGTGTATTGAGACAATTACGTGGCAGAGCTCTGAGTGTAATGCGTATATAATGTCTCGCGTACCTTACGTCTTTCGGGATTTCATAGGCTTATACAGACCCTGTTGTTTTTTTCTGATATTAATGGTGGTATAATGCAGACTTGTCAAGTGTCAACCAATGCCTCTGCTTGACAGGAAGAATGAAAGCGGAATTCTACTGCAGTAAAAAAAAAGAGGGTTGGGGGCTGGAAACTGAGCCGTAAGTATTTTCAGCTGTGATTTTACATGCCAGAAACACAGTTTAATATTTTCCGATATCATTAATGTAATTCAATCAACATTTCTTCATCAATGATTAACAAGGAGCAAGAGAGCCGGGTGACAGAGAAAAGGATGATATGTGAGAGATGATTAAAAGTACAACCGAGAGTAAACTGAGTCATCTTCGAATTACAGTGAAATCCCTGAGGACCATTAAGATCAAAAGCCGACATTTTTGTCTGGAAATTAAAAGATCCTCTTTACTACAGTGCTGTCAGGGCATAACAACAGCAGACAGGGAGGCTAAAATGAACTGTGCTCAGTACAGTTTCCCCTGTTTCATGTTTTCATGTTATTGGTCCAGCAAAGTATCGTTTGTTTGTTTTTTGTTTTTTTTATTATGGCTACTGATACTTCACAGTGTATCAGTAACAGAAATATATTATATATATATATATATATATATATATATATATATTATAAATATTATATATTTCTGTTACTGATACACTGTGAAGTATCAGTAGCCATAATATATATATATATAGATAGATAGATAGATAGATAGATAGATAGATAGATAGATAGATAGATAGATAGATAGATAGATAGATAGATAGATAGATAGATAGATAGATAGATAGATAGATAGATAGATAGATAGATAGATAGATAGATATAGATGTAGATATTACAAGATCATGGCAATAGGAAACAAGTGGAGAGGCTAGCTTGCAAACTGAGCTACAGAAAGGTGTAGAGATCAGAAAGAAGGTGCCAGGCAGATACAACAAGATCCCCACAGACGACGCTCAAGAGACTGCCGAGCAGAGACTCACAGCCCTGGCTACCCGCCTGGAAGAGGTACGGCAGGGAAGTTGAGACCAAGAGTATAAATAGACCATTCTCCAACAAATTGACAGTTCTCCAACAACTCAATGGCTACTATCAATGGCAGAGTAGTCAGAACACCCAGACAGAACTGAGCAGGCCATCACAGGTGTTTCATAGGGGTATCATTTGGACTGGATAAGTGTGGGTGGATGGTGTGCTGAGGGGGGAAGGTGATCACCACCAAAGGGGTTGAACTATCTGAAGGCAAAATAGCAGATGTTCAGCACAGCTGCAAATACCCGGGGATCCTGCAAGCAAATGGCAACTATGAGCTGGTTGCACAGAGGTCAGTCACAGCCAAATACCGTGGCATCTCCCATCAACAGCCCGGGGTGGCTGACATCGCAAAAATATACCAGTGGCTCAAAAAGGCTGCTCTGAAAGACAGCACAGAGGCATTGATCATGGCCACACAGGAGCAAGCTTTGAACACAAAATCGATCAAGGCCAACATCGAGACCCCAAGTGCAGCTCGTGCGAAGATGACCCTGAGACACACTAGTATATAAGAGCAGGAAGTTAGATGCTGGCAGGGAAGGCGTACATGGAGGGTCACACTCGAGTATGTCTATCCTTGGCTTGGAGGTGGAAGACGACCCCAAAGGTGACCCAGAATGACCAATCCAAGAGCCTGTGGGATTTTCAGTTCCAGAGAGACAGATCCAGACATGACCGAACAACCAGACATTGCAGCTGTGGGCAAGCAGCAGAAGACAGCTATAGTGCTGAGTGGAGGGATCTCAAGTGACCATATCATCAGGAAGAGTTGGGGAAGACATTGGCCGCAATGGCAAAAGTAGTCCCAGTATAGTGAGTTAACCCCCTACTCAATATTAAGTGTGTAAACTTTCATTTCAGACCAACTTTTCCTTCTTGAATTCTATAGGTGGAACAGCAATCTACATCCCAAATTGACCCAGGGAGATGATCAGGTTTGAATAAGGTCATTGTGACAATGGAGGGAGAAGTCATTACTAGTTGGATATACAGTTACATCTTGTCTGGATGCCAAAGGAATGTTGCTTGATAATTTTCCTTATTTCAGAGCTCTTTAGGGGTGAATTTAGATAATCAAAATGGCAGACTGCCATCTTGTCAAAACCTTGTCTTGGAGCAGCCTCCAATTTTCCATGGCATTTTTATTCATAAGCATTCTCACTAAGTGCTTTTTGTTGTATGAAAAGGCTCAGCTGAGGCCAATTTTCACACTGCTTTAAGAGCAGTTACCAAAATCAAAGCTGGTGACAGGGGCTTTTTCACTGGGTTTCCTTAAAGTATGCCGACATATGGTCCTTGGAAATGGTTCAGGTCTAACGAATGCATCTCCATCATCCAGTTAGAATGAGTAATTTGATTCTTAATTCTTTGTCTACCTTCGTTTTTGCCTTTTAAAGATGTAATTGTTATGCAGTCCCTGCAATTAACCAAAGCTGTTTAGCAACATATCAAAGTCCGTGTTTAGTTGTTGTTGTTTTTTTTTACTTTCGGCAAATGATTTGATAAAAGGCAAGTAATTACATCATCGTATGTTTTGGTTGTCAGTCAGACTATTTTTTTTTTTTTAAATGTAATGGGTCTTTTGAATATGCATGTGTCTGTTCCTATGCGACTTAAAATCTGAAAGGTCAGATTTACAACGAAATCAAAATAATACTTCCTATTGAAAAATCCTCGCACCGTGATTCATGAATTCCTTAATTCCATCCTCATATGTATCGCTTATCCTGCACACAGGCTTGCGGTGGTGGTGAGCCTATACCAGCTGTCATTGGGCGAGAGGCAGAGTTCACCCTGGACAGGTCGCCAGTCAATCACAGAGCCACACAGAGACACATACAAGCATTCAACCATTTTTTCAATGTTAGCAGTTAAAATTGGAATTGTCAGTAAATGTCATCACATTACATTTAAAAGAGAGCATTGAAAGGCCAAACCAGGCTCATGAAACCCTTTCAATGCGACAACAGATGAAACGGTACAATGTGGCTGTCCTTAATCAAATCATACAAAATATAATGTATAATCACTATCGCACTGCTTCTTGCAAACTTTTCATCTCTCAATTCTGTCTAATCGGCAAACATATGTAGTGAGGCAGCAGGAAACTTGCAAAACACAAAAAAAGTATTACGTTTAATTTGGGCCAACATGTAAAGGTTAGCCGGGTTGGCCGAGCTGAATAGTTGGTGGGGATGAGATGGGATGTGGTGGTATTTCAGAAATGACTCTTTTTAAAATCTCGGTATCACATATATTTTAGTCTTTTGCAGAAAACTCTTTCACGACACACTGACAAAAGATGTCCAATTTTTTGGTACATCATTATAGAAAATGCTCCAGGAATATAACCAGACTAATACATTCAAACAGTGCTGATCTGATTGCCTTTGCAATTATGATAGTAAGAAGAATAAAACGGTTTCGCTATCCACTGCTCATGGTGAAATAAAGACCGGAGACGTGCATGCTTTGAATACATGAATCTTACACTTTGATGGTGTTCTGGTTATATAAGACACTTAATCGTGTGATGGATTCCAAATTCAGCCAGACCTATGTCGAGCTATTTTTTTTTTTAGAAAAACAAAAGTGAGTTGTTGTCTCTTCTGCAGAAGTTTGAGATGGGAGCCCGCAATAATCCCTCAAGAATATGTCATGCCACATTATTAAAGTCAGTTTTTTTCTTTATTGATTATTCTTGATGCCCTTGAGGTATTGAGACTGTTCAGTGGTGTGTCGGACACAGTAAGTCATAAACACAGTGACGGGATGTCAATGGGCTTCAAACACATCTATAAAAACTTTTCCCAAGTGCTGATAAAATGTGTCCCACATCACATAAAAGTAGAGGTAATTTGAAAATGTTGGGGTGAAATGAAAAACAAAGTTTAATATTTCATAGCATTAGACATTATGAAATGAAGGTCAGAACAAAACAACAAAAGCAGATAATGGTCAGAGTACAACTGTCCACATAAATTATGTTTAATGTACCGAGAAATGCCCACGTGGTCTGCTTGAGTCAAGAAACTACTGTGTTCGGAGCTATGTGATGGAAATATATAAAGTATGACCTGGTGTTACAATCCGTCTAAAACAACCGCTTGCTATTGCAACCCACTTACCCATTCGAGAGGCAAATAAAAACATACATGTGGCTCTGTGATTGGCTGGGAACGGGTCCAGTTCAATGAATGAATGAATTTCGAAATCATTAATTTGATGGTTTTGATGCAAAGAGAGTGAAGATGTGCACCCAGGTGTTTTAAATCAAGTGGAAAATCCAACATCGAAGTCAGTTTGGTAAAACCATTCTAAGAAGCACCATCTCTTCTTGATGATCTAGATAGATTATTACTCATTTTAAATTATTACACAAAGAGGGAGAGAGAGAGACCTCACCTGATCAAAATCAACTTATAACAAGTGAAAGAGTGAGCGTGTCATCGACGCATTCCTTTCACACAGAAAGTGGTTCTGACCAGCTCAACGCAAGCAGACGTTTTCACACCCCTGCTTCCCTCTTCGTCATTCGGATTTAGTGTTACAACCTGGTCTGAAAAGGGTTTGTTTGCCTACGCTAACCGTGTTAATAATATAAAATACAAAGAGACGGAGGAATAACTTTCTTCTGATATTTAGTTTCGACCACGGAATGAAGAGTAAATTGAATAGCATAAATGGCAAAACGGGTCAAGGCGGAGGACAAAAGAAACACGAGGGAAGAAAAAGTCAAGGCTGAAAAGGCAGCAGTCCAGGAAAAACATGAAAAAAAATGTTTGCAACATTTTTAAAAAAAAATTTCTGCAGAACTACAAATCAGTGAATAATTGTGTGATAAATAGATTTTATACAAAAGGAACTTATACATGCACTGTTAGTTTTATAAGGCTGAGAAATTATTTTACCCATTTTAGGATGAATGTTGGCTCTAAAGCACATTATTGAGGAAACCAAGGTGATGAAATAGATCAGTAACATTCACAGTCTTGTTTGGGATAATGGTCTTTCACATTGTAATCTACATAACCAAATGGTTCTGTACAAGTTTTTTTTTTTTTTTAATTTTCCTATCTCAAGCTATGCTAAGAACGCATCGCGTTCTATTGAAGGCCAGTTCATTCGGCTTTTGTTTGCTTTTTCCAACAGGCACTGCATTTGGTCTGCATGAAAGGAAACCATTCTCTTTTAACAGGTCTCTATAATGTTGCTGTCGCAGTCTGTGAGGAGAAGTAACCTATTTGTAGGAAAGCTAGTTGTTAAAGGGCTTGTTTTTAGTTGTGAGAAGGAGATTTGTGTTTTCCGAAATACAGTTAAGTTTGGCTTACATCTTACGATTTTACAGACACAGACACAAAACTGAAAGTCGGAAGGAAATCTTAGGAGTCTCTGCAAATATTCAGTGAAAACATGATATTGTGGGAAAAAAAAAATAAATTCTGAATGAATCTAGTTGTAGTTTTGCACAGGTCTTTTCATAATCTTAAGATATAAGATCCATAGTCTTTGAGAAATTTCCGTCTCAGCCAGGTCTGAGACTTCAAACCCTAAAAAGTAGTCCCTAGATGTGAGCTGCTGTGAGATGATAGTTTTACTTGAGTCTTTTCCAAATCTTGTCAAAGTCTGCAGATGTATGGGTGGTATTAGGCTGACATGGCGAAGCTCGACAGCTGACCGACAATAGTGTGGTGACAAATTGCGTGTGTGTGTGTGTGTGTGTGTGTGTGTGTGTGTGTGTGTGTGTGTGTGTGTAATACGCAGACTTAAAACTGAAAGTCAGAAGGAAATCTTGAGAGTCTCACTTCAGTCTTACTGCAGTCGCAGCGCACGCCAGTCATCTCAGTCGTTACGTGTAACTTGGAAATCTTAAAGTCTTAGAGTAGTCACGGATAAGTCTTTCCTTAGCCTTAGGCTTACGACAGTAGCGAACTTGTTTGGTATCATTGCAAGTCCTTCACTCTCCGCAGTCACGTAGCACAATCAACAACCAATAGATGAGCTCCGACAAAAACGGAAAAAGGAAACCCGATATACAAACTATCACCAGAGCGGTATTGTTGGCAGAGATGGCACCTGTTGGCGGTATTGACGAAGAGGAACAGCGAAGGACGACCCGATCAATACGGACCGTCCAGAAAGAGGAGCGGATGGTGGAGGTTTGGGCAGAACAGCCCAGCTTAGTACGATGTCAATTCGTTAACGTATCACGACCAAGTGGAGAAGGAAAAGCGGTGAACTGAAATAGCAGAGGCTCTGCAAATACCCGGTGAAAACATGGCATGGTGGGAAAAATGAAAAAAAAAAAAAATTGCAGAGGGACTTACTTGTAGTTTTCCACAAGTCTTTTCCAAATCTTTTCAAAGTCTGAAGATATGATATCTACAGTCTTGTTAAAATCTCTGTCTAAAGCCTAATCTGACACTTCAAACTCTAAAAACTAGTCTGTAGATGTGATCTGGTGTGAGATGATAGTTTTACATGAGTCTTTTCCAAATCTTTTCAAAGTCTGCAGATGTATGGGTGGTTTTAGGCTGACATGGCGAAGCTCGACGGCTGACCGACAACAGTGGGGTGATGAATTTCATGTGTGTGTGTGTGTGTGTGTGTGTGTGTGTGTGTGTGTGTGTACTGGATTTTAAAAGACTATCCACTATGGAAGACGTCACTTCTTACCCTCCGTCATATCCACCTCCTGTTCCCTTTGTGTTTCTTAGTTTTTTTGCTGAGTAACCCAAAGTCTCAATTACATTCTCAGACTTGTCGTTCTGAAAACCACGCTGTTCCGCATTGAGGCGCCGTACTTCTTCTCCACGTCACCCCACAATTCCTTGCACCCCCTCACCCTACATCTCCACATCTCTTTAATTTGCTTTGTCACTTTGAAAAGCCTCTATCCTCACCCCATCATATCCCGACGCTTTGATCTTCACTTCCCAGACTGCATTCATTCGGTTTGTCTTTCTCTCCCAGGCTGTCAGCAAATTCTTTCTTGTTTTTTTTTTTTTTTTTGTACCTATTCTCAGCCCCTCTCGCACTCACGCTCTGTAATTCTACCACCTCATCAATCCTGAATTGTTCTCGAGAAGATGGTTTCTTATTATGAACTGCCAATAATTTGAATGAACTTTAAAGGAACCTTAAAAAAATTTGATAACCCGTAAACAAGTTTGAAACAAAGTATAAGCTGGTGCCCGAGGACCGTGACAGAAAAGTGTATTTGGATGATCAGAAAGAGTGAGGCGCACACTTGAATTGCAATCCGCCCGCTCCCTGTCGCTCTCTGTCTTTTCCTGGGAGATCAGTTAGTTGTAGTGACTCAAATTAGTCCGATGACTGAGAGGACCTGTGGATGGATGCCCTTTTGGCCCCTTCAAATTCGACAGGTAAATCAGGATCGAGTGTCTTGGAGGGGATACTGAAAGTTAGGAATAAAAAAAATAAATAAAAATGTCAAAAAAAAAAAGGTTCTTCTCAGCAATAAGATGGTAAATATTTTAAGTGGAAGTGCATTTCTCCCGATCCGCACGCAGCACAGGTGAAAATACACAGGCACTTGTTATTCTGTTGAAATAGAAGCACTCATTGACAAATTTGTCTATAGGAAATATAACTCTTTTGAAATATCTCCTTTGTTCCAGTGCAATTTGGTCCTGCTTTGTACCTTGTGTGCTAATAACAAACACATTGATGTCTCCGTGACACATCCGGTCTCCATGAACGATGGCAAGGGCTTACGTGATCTAATTGTGCAGACATGTATTTGTCTGGATCTGCGGCCATAGTTGGGTTTTCATCACGATTATAATCTGTGGTGGCAGAGATTGTTTCTTTGTCGGCGGTCGGGAACAGATGAAATATAGACTGATTGAATTTTCTTTAGTCTGTGCGGATTCAGGCGCGAACCACTGCATCAATACTAATGCTGCAAGCATCACAACCAAACAGTGCGGGTGGGTATTGCAGCAAAAGTGAGAAGAATTGCCCTTTTTCCTCACATTAAAAAAAACACAGTGCAATAGAATGAGAATTGTGTCAGTGCAACACTTGAATCTCAGATCCTTTTTTGTTCTCAAACCTACACCGTTTCTGGACACCGGTCTCAAATATTCTTTAAGAGTCAATCAGCAGAGGGCTGTTTGTCATTACGATGCTGCAGTATCAATATAGTTCAAATATCTGAGGTGAACTCGTGGCTGAGTTTTTATAGAAAAGACTGGAAATCACATCACTGCTGTCATTTTGAATACTTGGATTTCATAAATAAGTGGTTTTGACTTTCCTTCTTCTCTTGATGTGTTTGAGATTCCGTGTATGTGTATGTGCGTGTTTGTGTGTGTGTGTGCGTGTTTGTGTGTGTGTGCGTGTGTGTGTGTGTGTGTGAGTGTGTGTGTGAGTGCACTTGTGGGTGTGGAGGTCAACTTGGAGTGAATCTACAATAGAATGAGAACATTGAATAGCAGCAATCTTATTTCAGAATCAGCTCTTAGCAAATATTTCTTTGCAGAATGTTTTTATTATGATGTTTAAATGTTCTTCTCATTTAGCAAATGGAAGAGACACAATGATTCGAATTGTCTATGGAAGTTTACAAAGTTATCAGTGACCTCATTGGTAATCCTGAGTGGAGCTTTGTACACTCAGTCACAGATTTTCTGTCCCATCTAAATCCCACCTGGCTCTTCAGCTGAGTCTCAGTCTACAGATCTCAGACTGAATCTCAAGGATCAGGCTGTGAAGCTCAAAAGCTGAGCTTGCTGATGTGAATCGGCACCATCTGGATAATGTGGGTCACGATATTTCGCGGAGACGCAATGTTTTTTTCTTCTCATGAGATGCAGCCAAATTATCTGGTAAAGTCAATTGTCGGTCCTCTCCGATGGCGGGAGCACGCGCACTCACAAACACAAACGCACACACACACACACACACACACATCATATGTAATCACCCTAATTACCTAATTGCAGTATAAAGATACGGAGTCTGGTTGGAGTAAGTGATAAGGTCTTTTTTTTTTGCTGTTATTTTCTCTGTCACACACACACACACACACACACACACACACACACACACACACACACACACACACACACACTTTATATAGGTAGATCATTCTGACCTTGTAATTCTGTAAGTAGTTCACATGTAGAAGTATGGGTACCCCTGGTCTAAACTGAGCTCAACAAACC
>CAAKHD010034278.1:234231-251731 GCA_901007705.1 Fistularia tabacaria | reverse complement strand
GAAAAAGCAATCATCCATAACTTTCTACCAGCTCATGTTTTTTTATTTATTATTATTTTTTCAAGATGTGTATATTTTACAGTCATATCAAACAAGAATTATGTAAATGTGTATTTCTGCATAGACTTCGGAAACGGTCTATCTGTCTATCTGTGTATCTATCTATCTATTTATCAATCACTGAATGTGTGTGTGTGTGTGTGTGTGTGTGTGTGTGTGTGTGTGTGTGTGTGTGTGTGTGTGTGTGTGTGTGTGGACCCAGCAAAACTCAGAGAGATGCTTAATTCATAGCCACTGTAATGTATTGTGTCTAATTGTAGTCATAACTAATAACCGATGTAAAGGCGGAAGACATCCTTGCCTATAAAACAAATAATTTTATAACGGAAACTCGCAATTGTATTTACTCTTTGATTCATCATGCAGATAAATAAATTGAATAAATTGAGATCAAATGGACTGTAAAGATTTCATTTACAATGGATCAGGTTTTGTCAAGTACAGAGTCAAGGTTATCGCTCCCTTTTTCCATCTTCGCTCGACTGAAATGATCATTTCTCTTGCAGACTCAACTGTCACAAAAGGGGACATGGACACTCAAAGCGTCGCTTCCTCATAACTTGTCTCTCTTTATGAACTAGCTTGCATATTCTTTTGTCTTTTTTCATATTTACATAGTCTGGAAACAGGGTATATTAATATCTAGTGCCCCTGTCTTTCTGTGCAGGCAAAGCGTAATATATACATTTGCAGAATATCTAGTTGAATACACGATATGCAAAAGCATAACAAAAGCAGAATACTATGTGTTTTGTCTTCTCAAATAAAAAAAGATGGATTTTTCTACCCAGAATCTCGTGGTTTACCAGAGTAACAGTAATATAGGATTGTCTTTTGAATTCCTCATCATAATTTCACCCGAATAGTATGAACATTGGTTTGAACATTAGGTTAGGTCCATGATAGCCCCATGTGTCTCATTATTCAATACAACTCTCACTCTGTACACTAACCCAGAGAGGCAAGTTCTAAAAAGTCATTATTTATTGTTGAAAAGAAGTATGAAGGGGTAATGAGGACTTTTTTGTGCTTTTGCTTTGGAAGAAAACGGTCGGTCTCGGTTCACAGATGTTGTGAGGCTTTCTGGCTTACTTTGAACGTTCCTCGCAAGGGGTCGCACACCCTTGAAGAGGATCTTGCTTTGCTTCCTACACACACACACACGTAGACTGACACGTCGACAGGAAAGGACACGGACACAAGGTCAGCACAAGGTTCTGGCCATAGTGAGACAAAGGGCACCCTCAGCACAAATGGTAAAATTAAAGTATCAACAGGGAACTTTGGGTTTTAGAGGAAGTTTTTGTTTTAGATGAAGTTTGATTTTGGGATTTCTAGATTTTATTATTTTGTGAGCAGTCCCTCTATAACTGTTGCTGATATACAAGAGCACATAATATGTGTATGCTGAGATTTAAAACTAAATAAACTGTTTTTTTCTCTGAGATCCCCTTGAATTTTTATGTTTTACAGTTTTATATCTAAAAATAAAAGGTTTAAGTGACCCCATTTATTTCCACGCAGTACAGATTGGATATGCATCATAAATGTTTATGTAGGGAAAAAAGCACATAGAAATTGCTCGTATAAGGACATGATGTGAGGACATTTGTTTATTTTTATTTTAGCATTAGTCTCTGAACTTTTTTTTGTCTGCTCCATTAGCCTTGTATCCGATTTTAATTTGATTTTTTTCAAGCGCTAAGCGAGTGGAAATGCATCGACGGTTACGGAGCTCATTTAAAATCGGACGCAAGCAGTTCGTCACCAATAATCCGACAACACGTTAACAAGCATCGAGACACGCGGTGAAACTTCAGACCTGATAAGCTTCCGGCCTTTCATGACACACAAGAATAGAATTGTAGAAGCCTCTAGAATTCTGGGGTTCTGAAAAAGCACTCCTGAAAATACATTTCTCCATTTATTCTTCCGACAGAAATAGTGAACAGAGCTGTGCAACTTTGATCCTAACTCTCCCGGAGGCATTTAACCGGATTTAGATTAGGTGACTACAAAGGACGTAGCATATAATTATAATAATTCTTGTATATTTTTAAAGCACTCGGTGAGCTTCTGCGCCCCGCGGGCGAGAGCATTACCATCCTGGAAGAGACAACGTCGATCAAGATATATATTTTCCATAAAAAACGATTACTCGGGACAACCCTGTATTGATCGGTAGTGACCCCTCACTTTGAGGGGACCAGCGGTGCCGGGGAAAATGACCCCACAGCAGACTACAGCCAATGTCAGGGTCAAATATTACAGCCAGCACTTTTTTCTTGACGCTCGCTATTCATGCGCTCGTCCATGAGGGATGACTCCTCTGACTGTCACCCTTTTTTTTTTTTTTTTTTTTTTTTACAATCATTTTTGACTAGTGTAGGCAGTTTTCACAAAAGTGAACATCTACGTGTCCATTCGTCTTCGTAATGAGAGGTTTATGCACTATGTAATTGATGGATAATCTTTGCTGACACAGTCAGATCAGTGACCTTCACAGTCACCTGAGGAAGAGTTACTCCTGCCTTTGCCTGATATATCAAGGTAATACTCGATTGCATTTCAATCGTGTGTATTCTCGACCAAAAGTTACAGCCTTTTTTTGCTGTTTACTTTCCCAGAGATCAAATTCACATCAGACACTGATCCGATCGCAACATGGGCCGATTGTGCAGTCTTTGTGACAGAATCTCTTACCATCTGTATGCCGACAACAAAAACCTCTGGCAGTCTCTATCGTCTCAGTGCAGATTTGGTTTAGCTCCGAGGGAATCTTCGGTTTGACAAATATGACACTTTGTTTTATGGGTGCCATTTCTTCTTCGGGCCAGCTTTGTGCACTGGGCTGTCAAAGGTGGCAATACACGACACATGAAATGTTCAGTCCCAAATTCAAATACCTTTAGGTACATTTTATCAATAAAACATCAATATGCCAACATATTAGAATATGAACGTTCTCTCTCAGCCACGTTCGATTTGAGAACTGAGAATGTGCCGTCTCTCAGACAAAGGCAGCAAACGACAATTTCTGAGGAAGCTGATACGCACTATGTCTCCATAGATTACATCTTCCTCATATGTCTAATCTTATTGACCTGTTTCACAGCTAAATATTCATTTGCAGATTTATAAGTTGCGGTCGTAGTCAAATTTTATTTGAAATTGACATTTCGAACATACATTAAAAACTGAAAATACAAACATTTTTGTGAATCTTTTTTAGCCTTCCAGAAAACCTGGAAGAGACATATAGCATCTATACTGTTAAGTTTTGTTTTTTTTTCTGTCTTGATTTGTTTGTCTTTTAATGAGATTAATGAGACGGAGGTCAAACCTGACAATCTGCTCTTCAAATATCGATAATTTCAGTTAATGTACATCCGGAGCTATGTTTATCCGTGTTATACAGGTCACACACAAGTGTTTGTACATTTGATGAAGACAGCTGAGAGCTTGTTGTGGGAAAAATGCACCCTATGTTTACTGAACCATTAAAATCTAAATCTAGGTACATGAGCAGAATTTATGTAAGACCGGAAGTTAACGGGATTTGGAGACTGGATTTGTATGTTGATGATAAATACAATTTGCAACATCTTTGGCTGATAAAAACACTCGGCAACAGACTCTCACAGCAGGCGGTTTATTCAGCTGCCTGTAATTAGGCCGCCTTGACTTTGTTCCGTTATTATTTACGAATGCATGTTGGTTTTAGCGGAGCATGAAACTAGTACATTTTATGGGATTTCTTTATTGTATCAAGTATTTGATGCTTTTCTGTGAAGTAGCAGCAGAAAAAAAGGTCTATGTCACATGCATTTCATAACAGGAACATGTGCTTGTCACAGATCCACGAATAAAATTATATATTATTCAATCCCGTCGAGCACTTGCGTGTCTCTAATCATCCAAAACAGCAGCCGTTTCCTGACCGTTCAACAGTTGAATTTTTTAACAGTTGTTTTGGTCTCTTCATGTCCAAGTCAGAGAAGGTGAGAGAAGGTTGCTCATCAGCCACAGGTACCCTTCTCACCCCCCCTCCTCCTCCTCTGGCAATCACATGATGTGACTCAGTAAGTGGCACCTGACCTACATACAGGAATAAGGATCAGCGGTTGACATTGGACAGGTGAAGTGGATCGAAGACAAATTTGATGCCGTGTATTTTCCAAGCATGCCTATTTTGGTAAACAATCTAAAATGAATATTATTTATCTGCTTGACTAGGTATTTGGTGTATCAGCAGTCAGCAGCGACAACAGTGTATCAATATTTCTCCCTGCCACCGGCTTTCAGCACCATGGACAGCAACATCAGCCTACCATCCAGTATAAAGGCGAAAAGCATACAATTATACAATGGGGCTTCATTAAGGAAGGTAGAAAGCAAACAAAGTTCAGGGTAGCGCGAGCAGTCAACTGCAAAAATCAGCCAGTCCTTCCAGTCAAATATGAGGCAGCAAACCTAACGCTTACTCTTTTTTTGTTTTTTCGCCTGTCATGAGGGCATTGTCCAGCTGTCGAAAATACTCCTCGCTCACAAGTTCTTTTGCTCTCCTCTCTTTACCGCCCTTTCCGTTTTCGCATATGTTTAATAATTTAAGATGTCTTTCATCATGGTGGACTGGGATCGATTTGCAGGTCACAGACAGGACAGTGGAGACGGTGGGGGGAGGGGGGGCGTACCGAGGCCAAAATTAGAGAAGCAGGACAGACCTCGGGTTAAGCACGTCACCAAACAGGAGTTATCAAACAAAACATGGCCCCAGCTGCTCTGTCTCAGATGTGACAGTACAAAGAGAAAGGCCTTGCTAAACTTTCAGAAATCATGTTAAGTAATATGTCTGTCGGGCAGTTCGCCGGGGCTGCAGCTCGATTGTGCGGCCGCTGTGTCTTGAGCTGGTGAGTTATTAAGTGCAGTATGCAGCTTGTGTTTTCCAGAGGTCAGGGGATGATTCTTATACTTTCTATTTTGCCTTTATTTTCAGGCTCATCCAGGTAAAACTGTACTTTCCAGATTGGAGCGTTGATGAAACTGAAAATATGAAGGTCCTTTTTATAAAAGATTCTTGTCCACTGTAAATCTGCTGCTTGGTCTCATTTTGATAATCCTTGCATTTCATTTGTTTACATTTTAAACATTGAGAGTCATTATTTTACTCATCAACCTGACAGTCTTAACCCTTTTACCCAACTGTGTGCGGTCTTCACAATTCTTCTGATACTCAACCACCCAGTTTTGGGTAGAGCCTATCTCCAAGTTGCTTTTCGCAGGACTCCGCAAGAGATCGAGTTGTTGTTGGCTTTATTTCCAACATTATCTTAGGTGGGTTTCGTACGGCAGTAGAGTCATTCACACCGTCCAACAGCAGTACAAATTGTGGCTTTTCTCAATACTGTATTTTCAACGCGAGCATTCTCTAGCTCACTGCCAGTCTTGTCCGAGAATTCAACATCGATGGCCTAAGGTTAATGTGTCAGCTGACTGACAGCTTTCTCAGTCTTTCTTGGTGCTTTTGCTACATGCCGATAGCATCTCTATTACCTGGCTAATGGTTTTCACAATCATTCCTGAGGAGATTTTTTTAAGCATCCGGGCCATAAGAAACTGAGGAAAAAGCAACTTAAAAACCTGATAAAATGATACAAAATTTTTCTCGGAGCTTCCTGGGTTGTCCGCAAGTCATGTCTTTTAGCATATATGGAGAGCTTGAATTGCCAAAGCACACAAAGGGCAGAGGTGGAGTCTGCGGTGCACGTTTTTATTCATGGATCACATTGGATATTTGGACCCCAGGGGTCACTGGAGAAATGCAGTCATATTTGGGCCACTGAGACATTGTATCTGCATTTCTATTTCCAGTGCACGCAGCGAATACAGCCAGCTCTTAAAGTCATCACTGCTATACTGACAGGGGTTTGGCAGTTTTTCAGTAGCTCAGGGGATTATTGTCTCTATGAAGACTGAGCTTATTCCCCAGCATGTATTCTCAAAAGCTATCGGAATCTGCTTATTTGGAACACCAAATATGACTTCCCTCATGCTAGAGTTAGACAAGTTTTGCTCCGGGTCTCCAAGGCTTCTGTTTGTAATGGCAATAGTTTTGTTTTTGGTCTTTCTTGATTCTGAGAAAACGAGGAGTCAGTTTCAAGAGCAAGGGTTTGGCAAAGTTAGCACGGCCAAGGACCAGCGCACATGAAGATAAAAGCAGCACTTTTAACCTCAGACACATTTCAGTGAGTAATTTTCCCACCTTATTTCACCTTGCACCTAATAAGAATTTCAGTTTTGTCCTCAGAAAGGATTGTTCCTCCGCCCAAACGTGACCCAAAGACAGATGGTAAACGAGTGCACTGCTGCAGGATCATTTGTTTCAGCAGCAATGTATGCATTTTCTACGTATAGTTATAGAGAAACACACTGAACTCTTTGAATGCATCCCAAAGCGATAACTTGTATAGGGAGAATCGTAACTCCTGCAAGAAACCAGACAAACACTTTGAGAAAAGAGCTCCAACATCGGTTGTAAAGTTTCTCCCATTGATGTAGGTTTCATATCAGAATGACAAACATTCTTAAGGGCCATGCCTCATTTTGAAAAAACTGACAGCATAGTTTGGAATAAGTAAAAATTGATTGGGAAAGATCAATCGTCCTGCTAACATTCAGGGGATTTTGGGAATCGGGGAAACTGATCTCCTCGAGTGCAAGAGCGCAAACAATTGAGCTCGTGGCATCACAAAGACACTCGCGCTGACGTTGCCAGGCCGGCAATGGTGCAGAGAAGCGTAACAAACTGCCTGAAAAATACTTCTTTAAGACAGCTGGTAGCAACAGTCAGGTTAAGGCTTTGTTTTTAACTGACTTTGGTCGGGGGTAAAGCCTCATTGAAATTCCACCCGGATGTTATTTTGTTTGTTAGTTTGACTCCAGAAAAAAGCTATTTCAGTAGCCATTCTTCAGGTTATTCAGAGAGATGCAGAAATGTAGAAATCAAAACTGGACAGTATGTCACCGATAGAGAAATTCAAAAGGAGTTATTTTTTGAATGGCCAAGACCACAGTATCAGACATGGCTATACTATAATCACCTATACTACACACTCATGCTCTTGTCATGAGTGTGTAGTATAGATGATTAATTTTGATAAAGAACATGCTCACAGTTTGATATATATAAAATGGAACACCTGCATTCTCTGTGCAACAAGGATAAAAGGATAAATATGTGTATTTGCGACTTTTACAAATGGAAATTAAGTGGAATTCACAGGTCTCTATATGACATGGAGTCAGAGTAATTTAGGTGAAATTGGTATGAATTGGTTTAGGTTTTTAATATTCCATATTTGTCTGTTTGTTTATATTCATCTTAAACACAAGCTTGTAGAGGGTTCTGTGTGGTTTCTTTCTCCAGACTCTTTCTCTCACTCCCTCTCTTTCGCTCTCTCTTACTCAGACTGAGATAAAGGAAATACCTCAGGACATAAACAGCCTACTTTCTGAAGGTGAGGACATGCAAATTGAGCCCCTTAATTTTACAAAACGGAAATTGGTTAAGATAATGTTTTTATGTGTGCATTTCAGAGTGGTTCAGAAACGGAGCAAAAAAATCCACATGTATAATAATTTATACCGTGTGACAAAAAGCAGAGAGTGGCTACAAAGGTGTCTACAAGTACAAAATGGCACTAAACACAACAGGCCATGTCTCGATGAGCTATGCAAAGACGTTAAAGCCCATTCAAGGAATAGTTAAAAAAGGCGAATGTTCTACTTTGTGGGGTTTTTGTCTTTATACCAAGCATGCAGGAATGATATTGCCCAAGGCATCATGACTTGCAGCACAATATGAAGTGCATAAATAAGTGCACCCCGTTATCTTGTCGTCAGCTTGACATACATTTTCCCAATTCGTGCAGGCATGACAGAGGTTAGAGCCCGTCTGGCAGTACGACTGTCAGAACTTATTAGCATACTTCTAAGTGTGTGTACACAAAGTTGTAACATTTCCCGATGAAGTTGTGTCACGAGGTCTGAGGGGCTGATTTCGGTAGGAGCCGCAGTGAATCCGTATAACCGTAAAAAGCACGAGTTTTCAGAAAGTGGGCTCTCAGCATGCCAGACGGGAGTTTAGTCTGAGTTCTCAATTAAATCATTTTTAAAGACCTTGTTGAGAATTTGATCTGATCGGTATGTCTCAGATCTGTTAATAAGTTGTGAACAAAGATTTGATGAAAAACCAGACAGGGTTAGTTGATAGTTACACACATTATTATAGAAACAAATTAATCTTTTGCCTGTCATGTCAACCACTTATTCTTTTCAATAACTTACCACAGACACAGTCACTCGTCTCTCCGCATTTCTCAATCAGAAATACTGGGTCAAGACTTGGCATGTTTTCTTTATTTGTTTTTGTTTTTTTTTTACATTTTCATACACCCTATATTTCCCCCTTTTTGGTTTGCCAGTGATGACAGCATTAGAAATTGTTGTTGTTATTTATCGAATATTCCTTTACTCCGAGTTGGGCTGAGCATTTTGTTCCGACTGGAGCTATTAGTAAATACCAATATTTGTTTGTAGGTTGGCCAGGGAGTCTTTGTCAAAGTTTGTATAGGATATTTTGGTTGTGAACAGCTGTGTGACACTGAGGTCCATATTGACCTTGAGGACTAAAAGCTTACCACTGTGTTCTGACTAGAAGTAACCTCCTCACAAAGGCTATTGCCAGCCTGTCATTACTTCCACAGGAAAAGCTTTGTGTTGCACACAAGAACCAAACCCCACTTTGGAGTTCTGCTCACTCTTGCGAGACATTTCGAAATACCCCTTTTTTGAGGTTTGTTTGCGGTTGTTCTCACATTCATGAGATCCATCTTTGAAAAATCAAAGTGTATCGACTGTTGCACTAATTTGAACTTAATATTTTTGAAGTGTCATCTCAGCGGAGACGCCAAAGCAAGAGCAGCTCGAAGACTGGAAATAACACAACTTTATGACAATAAAATTATGAGAACGACTTGGGCCAAAAGCACAGCCCCATTAAGCTTCCTATTCCTGAAGGAGACGGTTCCTCAGCTATTGCTCTGCTTAGAACAGTTTCCTTTTTTCCCAGTGCATCTGCACAGGCCTCCAGAAAGGTGTTGCACTGTGAATTTCTGAGTAGATCACACATAAAATTTCAAGTGGCTCCACAGGAAGGTGAAACGGTAGAAAAGTGACAGAAAAGCCAAGCTTTAACCACATTTGGCCCCATCCGAAAAGGACTGGATGTCCAAGACAGGATCAACACCTAACACCGGCTTTGGCTCTAAGAATTCAGAGCAATGTCCAATAACCAAATGGATAACTGACCGGCAGGACCTCTGAAAATGCATTCATTTTCATTCGAGAATAAATTTTGCTGTGTCAGCGGCCGAGACATCAACCAAAACTGCAAGGAAGAAATCACGCTAAAGGAGGTGTGGTATATATCCCAAGCAAGGAATGGATGACAACGGCCGAACATGGGAAGTTCAGCAGATTAAGGAGAGCAGAGTTACCTTCATCTTTATCTTCCATGTTTAGAGTAAGGCGCTTCCATTTATTGGGCACAAACATGAGCTGCTTTGGAAAGTTATTCAGTTCAACAAAAACAGGCTGAGGCAAGATCAACAACACGGCTGAGCCAAAATTACAGCGGGATCTCGGTGACTGCCGATCTCCCGATTATAAAATGTGGAACAATTCAAAGTGAAAAAAGAACAGCAGCTTTACTGAGTCAGAGAGAATCCAACAAAGACCGGGCACAGCGAGCGGGTATAACATCTCACTCTGTCACATCTACACTCATGAGAGGATGAGAGAGGATCAACACTGCAACCTGTGCGGTCAAAATTGGGAAAGTGGGACATATGCTCTCTGAGATTAAACATAGCTCATTTGTCAAAACATTTTGCCGGTGGCCCATCAACGGGGGAGCATGTTGGAAAAGGGTCAATACACTCTACAGGGTTACACAATCACCGCCTTATTAAAACACGGTATTATAGAGGTGACCCATCACTATGAATACAATTCATTTTCAATGAATTTCAAGGGCGACGTGCCTTTTTCTAGCTTCATTAAAAAAAAAAAAAAAAACATAAATCACGTTCCCCTGAATTCATTGCACTTTTAAAACAGAAATGCTTTAGATGTTGAGTGATATGCTCAGTTCACGGATTCTCGCCCGGGGGGAGGGGCTTGATCCACTGCAGCCATTTTGCTGCCTGCCCACTAGTGTTATTTCTTTTTTGAATCTCAAAGCCTATCATTGTACCATGTCAAGTTATCACCGTGTCACAATTAGCGCTACGTTTATCGTTGGGATGAGATCATTCGTGCCTGTACCCCCACACCCCATAATAAATTCGTGTTACCGTCCAGTTTAAATGAAGAATGCTGCCGGGCATTTTATAAGAGTTCACTTTTCCAGGTGAAGATTAACGCAGAGTCACATGGTTTGACACAAGGACACGCTGGGGTAAAGCTCTTCCTGAGAGTTTAGCAGAGGAGGTGTGAAGACTGTCAGAAATAGTTGTGCCAACGTGTTGGATGGTTTCCTCTCGAAGTACACCCAAAACACAGCATGGTATGTATAAACACACTCCATATGGCAAAAAGTTTTTTTTTTGTCTGCAAGTCACGGGTTCACAGGAAAGCAATTTATACTCTTTCCAGTCATACGTATACATTTATGGCAGCGCTGAAGGAAGAGTGGGAGTCCTAATCAGCAAGGAGACGCATATATTTGCACATCACAACAAAGCAAGCGTGCATTTAACAAAGATAAAATCTCACAGAGTAAGAAGATGACATCGGAAGCATCGGTCATATCATTTCTAACTCCTCTATGCCGGGTGACAGTTCAAGGAATTATTTCTTTACGGACAAATTGAGAATCCAGGATCACAATAATGTCAAATAAAATGCACTTCAATTATGTGAATTGATTACTGGCCCAATATAAAGACATTTAGTGGGATTACACTTTAACTTCAATTAAGAGCTATGTCCCAATGAAACAGCCTGCTGAAGTGGTCGGGCGTGGTGTCATTCTTAATGACTACAGGCCCGTCCCTTTGCACTTATACTGTCACTCTGGCTACAATAATTCTCCTCCGAGGTTTGGCTACAAAAGTAAGTTTTGTGTGAGAATGAGAAAGAGAGAGAGAGAGAGCGAGAGAAGCAGAGAGATAACGCTTGTTATTCAAGAAGAAGCAATGATGGACCAAAGTGATGCTGATACCGTATAAGATCAATGATTTAATAGTATTTGACAGTTTTCTTCGTTCCAAAAACAGCCATAAGATTGAAGCAAATGAGAGCCAAAGCCATCAATAGAAGTTATAAATCATAAATGATTCCTTCATTATATTGTTGCCCTGGTCACTCTCTTTTTTTTTGTTTTTTCACTATCTCAGTCGGCGGCTCAGTAAAAATGGAAATTAGAAAATGCATATCTCGGTCTCCTACATCTGTATCCTGCGAGGCGCTCCGCTATTTAATCCCTTTCTTCTCAGCAAGTTTATCACCCGTCCCTCTTCACTTGCTTTCACAAGTCATTTCCTCTTCTCATCCATATTCTCTTTCATTCATCCACCTTCCTTTTCTTTCTCGCTCACTAAATCCAGACATAAGTGTCAATCTGTGGTCATTAGCAAAACTACAGCTTTCCTGCAGTGTGTTAAGAGAGCGAAAAAAGAAAACCGGTTTCCAGGACAGATGAAGAAGATTGACCTCCAACTAACTAATGTTTGACAAAAAGCTAACAAAGATGGAGCTCATTAGAGCTCATTGATTATCAGATAATTACAAAGATTGATGTTGACAGAAATTGCAGTCGAGTAGATTTAAAGTTTTCAATGAGCTCCCGCATCATATATTTTAAATAATTGTTTCAACAATCCCGCTAACATCTTCTTCTTCTACTTCTTCTTTTCCCTTTGGCTACTACCTTCAGAGGCCGGTGCAAAAAATCATCTTCCTCCATCAAACTCATCTCCTCTCACATCAACTGACCTCATGTCTGCTTTCACTCCATCCATAAACCTCCTTTCTGGTCTTCCTCTAGACCTACTGCCGGGCGGTTCCAACCTCAGCATGCTGCTACCCAGGTCTTCCCCATCCCCGCATTTCATTCCCACACATGAAACCGGCTTCAGTGCGGACTGTTGACCCCAAGCACTCCAATTCCACTAACCGATCAGTCTTTTGTTCTAGGACGTTCTAGCCACTAGTATGTCTCTCAAACAACCCTGTAAGTCATTAAGGCTTTTTACTCCTCTTTGTCGTATCTGCGCCCTGTTCGCAAAGACTTTGAATATAACGAACAATAACAACAGTGAACTCCGCTCAAAAGGTTTCCTGAAAAAGGCAAAATGAAATGATCCTGCTAGGAGATGGCTGGGACCGGTGCTCGCGGATTCTCTCAGCACAACTTTTTAGTTTTTCTGCTTTCTCCTCTCTCTGCTCTGTCTTTGCCTCGTCTCTGTCCCTTCATCTTCCCTCCTCTCTTTTTCGCCATCTTGTTTTGTTTTTGCCTTTGAAATTTGCACTTCACAGTGTGACGATAAGCTGCCGGTTTAGGCATGTGATAGCCCACAAGAGCAACACTTAGGATCATTTTTGTGCGGGTGTGAAGAAGAGAAAGGCAACATTTGTCTGTCAGTGTGAGTTTGGTTACTAGTGGAGACCTTTCACTGTGTGTGTGTGTGTGTGTGTGTGTATGACATCTCACACTGTGGATGTGGCCAACAGAGCTGGAGGCAAGTACAAGGCACCACCCCCCCTGCTGGTGAAGGACAGAATAAGCCAGACAGATCCGCTCTCTTTCACCTACCAACCAACCCTGCATGCAAATTCAAACTCACACACACACACATATATATGGTGATGCAGATCCACACTATCTTTGTCTCTTTAATGATATTCAGTTGTAGGACGTTTGAAATTTGATTAACCGACTCAATAAAGCATAACGTTTTGCATAACCGTTTTAAAATAATTGACATGACAACCATGGGCCATATACAAACACTTGTTGTTATTTGTGTGTGTGTGTGTGTGTGTGTGTGTGTGTGTGTGTGTGTGTGTGTGTGTGTGTGTGTGTGTGTGCGTGCGTGTGCGTGTGTGTGTGTGTGTTGGTATTTGAAGAAAAAAACAAAAATCACTTCAGGATGATTGTGCACACATAACATTTACTTAAATCCATAGACATCCGTCATGTAAACCTTTTGCATGGTAAACTCAATTGCTAACACATTCACTAGTTAGAAGCGGTTTGCCTCCACATTTCCTGGCATCTTGTGAAATCAGTTTTGCAGAAAGCCTTAAAAAAATGAGAAGAAATGCTGTCCTGCGTTTTTTTGTCGTTCTTTTTTTCCAGAGCTAAATTATCAACAAAGCTCGGGACATGATACTTAATGTTTTTGTAGTTCAAGTAAGGTATGGCAGACAAAAGAGGACTTTCAATATTGTATCAGACCACTATCGTCATGATACAATCTCTCCGACATCAAAAGCAAATTATGCAGTTGTACGCTATCAAATCAGGCAATCTCTTGATAAAATTAATCGTTCCAAGTCTAGTGACACTAATAATCCGCTGATTGTATTATCTCCGCAAGACCCCAGTGGGGATCTGTGTGCATTATAACAACTATGTTTGTATCCGTAGTTGGGAGGGTGAAGGGCAAACAGTGTGTGTGTGTGTGTGTCTGCTTTCCTCTGTATCCTATTATCTTTGTCATTAACGAAAATAATGGCTCTTATTGCGGTTACCTCGGGCTATGTTTTGAGGACCCTTATGTCTGCATGCACCCGCTCACACTCGCATGCACACAAAGACGCCAAAACAGACATACGCGCGCACACACACACACACACACACACACACACACACACACACACACACGCAACACACACGCTTACACCGGCTGTCTGGCCAGCAACTCCGCCTAATTGGGAGGGGAATAGTCGTGGTGTGGGCGAAGCCCTTAGCTCATTGACACAAGGTTAAAGGCCCATTAAATTGACCAATAGGATATTTGATGAGAGAACAAAGCGGACACTGAGCAAAATGGGTGAGTAAGACGGAGCATCATATCGAGGAAAAGTCAAAATCAGCAACTGCAGACTGTTCTATTGCCGGGCTTTGGACATTGGCTCCATTATGGTCTAGATGTGAGGATAAATGAGAGCTGCATGAGGTTTAATAAACCCAACTTATTGCTATTAAAAACATAATGCTTTATAATTCAAGTATAATTCAAGTATAATTCACGAAAAAATGCGTCCAACAAGAACATGCCTTGAACTCTGCACCAACGAGTCATTTTACATGCAACGTCTGCATTCCCTGCTTTTAACCATCAAGTTAGAAAGTCTGAGATATCATCAGCCTCTTCGTGTTTTTGACAATAATATATTATCCAATATATACTATCGGTATTGGGTGCATTATAAACGGGCACAAGGGCTATGAAATAAAACACGTTTTGCTTATTCTGACGTTCATGAGAGAAAGTGAAGAGTCAGCTTGGTCGAATAACACTTTCAGGTCTTTTTGTTTTCAGTAGCAATCAGCATAAAGCGCCACGGTCCCCTCCGTCAAATAATCGGGAGTGGATTGTTTATGTGTGTCAGTAAATCAATACACATTGGAGGTGACAATGAATTCTTTAATATAAAAGTGAAGTATTACATGGTCTTAAACAGCGCCATTGGGGTTTTCTTTCCCTCAATGTGAAGCTTTAAACTCAAATCAGACTTTGTAAAGATTTGTATGTTCTCTTCAGTTTCAGTTTTGGACAAAAATGCCTGAAGTCTTTTGTACTTGATTTGTTTATTGTGAATATGCCTTTAAACTTTAGTTGAAGTGGAATTAAGAAAAAAACAATCTTAAATCTAATTTGCCTTAAGCTGTAAGAACCCTGTTCTCACCCTGAACAACACATTTGTCTAATCTTGACATTGGGCCAGATTCTGAATTAAATCAGACCAATGCGTCTTTGTACCGAGTGAAGAAAATTTAAATGGTTACAAATAACCTCTTTCTTTTTAAATGTCATGAAACAGCAGATGAACTCATCTTAATAATGACTGACATTTTACTTTAATTTGAAAGAAAGCTTGTAGAAGGAATATCTATTTAGTGAGATTAACTCAAAAGCCTTGTAAAAAGGAATATTTATGGCACGGAGAATAATGATGATGAAAATATCTATATATCTGAGAGAATTGTAAAAAATTCCTCGCCAGTATGTTATGTCTCAACTTCATAAATGTAGAATCAGATGATGTCACATGGGTTCCATTCCTTTCATGCCGCTTCGGTTTCCACACATTTGAGAAGAATCACGACTTCTGCAAATTTCTGTAATAAAAATTGTATCCTCTTGTGAATACAGTTGTTTTTTCCTGTTTCATTTTGATTTTATCGAACCCAAGTGCAGTCAAAGTCCGCAACGTATCAAAAAGACACTCGAAGACACTTATTCTGTTTAAATATGTATATGATGGGTACAGACAAATCCGTCAACAGGTAATTTTTACTTTCTGTTTTCGCTTAACTTCATTTGATTGGGCAACAAAGACGTGAAGGGGAATGTCTACTCACGCCGCTGAAGGTTTTATAAATCTGGCAAAATGAGGGACGGCTTCGACCCGATGATGTGTCGATACGATTGATGCTTGAGACGTTCCGGGGCTGAAATTACCTGCGGACTCCTTGTCTTGCAAGACACTGACGAACCCCTTCATGCTCGAAAATCCAATAATAAAAGGCCGCGCTTCCCCAAATGATAAAGCCATCGGGCGGTTTCCAATCCGATACCCAATCGAAGGACACCGAGAGAAAAAATGGAAACTTTCTTTCTGCATTTGCCAAACGCAGTCAGAGATTTTAGCGGTGACATTCTCCGTAGGGCAGATCTCCACCCTGAAACGTAAACCTTTGGAAATCCCCCACCAGGGAATCATGTGGTCGTAATAAAAACTTCATATGTTACATGAGTGCCCAGACTCTTTTTTGGGGATATTTTAGGGTGTGACAAAGCTGAGTGAATTAAACGCTTGCGTTAAAAGTGTCGTATGAAAAATCTTTCCAATGCCTTTCACCCGTCCACTTGCATTCTCCACACGCTGAGGCTCGCCGATGAGATTCCATTACCATCGTCAAATGCAGATATCAGAAACCATGTTCAATCAAATGTCATCAAGCATTCCCTTTATGTCGAGGACATTGCTCAACTTTAAAGCAAACGTCCTTTATTTTACCCCCATTGTCGAATCAATATTTCAATAATCATCATTTGGAAAGGCAGTCCGGCAATGATTTTATCATTCTGTTCTCCGACTGCCTCAAAGCAACAAGGGAATATTATTGTGGTGTGCCTGCTCCTTTATCCTCCTACCTTTGCAAACATTAAACACTGTTTATTTGTCTTATATGGCCTCATTGGTGCAAAACAAAGATGAAACAAGGCCATGCGCTCCCAGTTCAGTCGCTTCTGAGCACAGCATGGCGAGCTGGTGTCTCACCCCAGGAGCCCGATTCCTCTTGCTCTGGCAGACACACAACGAATACGGTACTTGACCATAAATTACCTGACACAACTGCTTTACAGTGCTGGGATACGAGTCTCCCACGTAAGGAACACATGTAACCTCCGACTGCACATATCGTCGCACGCTTTTAGTCTATTTTTAAGCAATACAGCGCAAACTAGTGAAGAATTGTGAATCAGACTTTCCCGCTGCTTAAGAAGAAAACAGGGGATAGTAAATAACTAGCAAACACAAAATGAGAAAAAGATTAAGGAAAACAAAGAAGTGATGACAATTTCAAAAGGCCAATGTTCCAGTCAGAGATAACGCAACCTTTTTTATACATTTTCATGCTCTTCGGGTGCGTGAGGTTTACAGAAAGTCAGGGAACACAGTGGATTAAAGATAAGCGTGACGGAATCACTGAAAAATGTTTTCCCCTCGCCGGTAAGGGAGAGAGAAAAACCTGATCCCCTTAAAGTGGCGTTAATACCCCAGCTTTCATCCTTAATTTCAGATGTAATGATTCGCGGAAAGGCTGTGACCCACACGGCGTCCTATTTAATGTTTTGCCATTTAGATATTAATGTGAAAATGAGACAAATTTAGGCAAATTTATTCTGTGGGGAAACCACAAGTGCAGAGAGAGAAAGAGAGAGAGAAGAGAAAGAAAGATTTGCGGCAAAGGAAGACGTGCGTTGAGCAGATGGTTGGGTGCTCTCAGGTATGTAAAGACCTGCAGAGGAAACAGAGCTGTGGGGGGGGGGGGGGGTCTGGGGGGGGGGGGGCGGAAAAGCGGGGGGAAGCCGGGGGTAGGGGAGAAAATTTAAAAAAAAAAAAAACAGAAGAAAAAGAG
>CAAKHD010034278.1:197366-228767 GCA_901007705.1 Fistularia tabacaria | reverse complement strand
GGTAGTGTGTGGGACTGTAGGAGTTTTTGCTGGACTGAGGGATATACCTCTGCTGCGAAGTATATCGTCTCTCATACGCACATTTGCGTGTGTGTGTGTGTGTGTGTGTCTGTGTGTGTGTGTGTGTGTGTGTGTGTGTGTATGTGTGTTGTCCTTTTTTTTTTCTCAGCAGCAGAGGCATTATTGTTGGAGATTTCATGTGACAAGATATACCGAGTAAATATTCTGCTGCTGAAGATTTTGAGATTAAAAACCAATTTAACCTATGAATGTTTATATATATGAGAATGTTTTTGCAATGAAAATGGAAGCGTGTCATGTTTCGTATATATTTGGATTCAGCGATCGTCACTTTTGATAGAAAGCACGTACACTCGGTGAGGATCGTTCGTTGTTGCTCATTCAAACGGAGTGGCACCGGTTGATTGCGGCTGAGTAGTTCAGGATGTTTAGATAAGATGTGGCTTTTTAAAAAAAAGAAAGAAAGAAAGAAAGAAATGGATCCAATGCATAGTTGCGACATGGCAAGAAAAAGTGAACGGACAATTGCTCAGATTCATTTTATTCATTTTAAGCGTATAGAAATGAAATGAGATAAATACAACAACATGGACAGGAGTCTATTTCTAGGTAGACGGGAGCTGAGAAAGGAACGAAATACACACAATTGGCAGCATAAATCCATGAAAATGACTGAAATGTTGACGCTGATGTACTTCCTGCCGATCTAGTTGAGCAACTGGACATTGTGAATCACCCGAAGGTAATGAAGTGAACGTTTCCTTTTTCATGTAGAAAAAAAAAACGAATATCAGATATTCCCTCACACACACACAGAAACAGTCTCACACACAGCGATAGTGGCACAGCGGCTATGCATGGGCACTAACAAAAGCAAGGCCCAAAAATATGCAGGGTGAGGCACATGCAGATGCAGCGGACACATGTCGTAATCCCGTACTCATGTCTCATTTACTTTAAAAGCATGCAGTTCATTTGCTGCTGTGCAAACTATAGTGAAATACAGAAAGAATATTCCTGTTTAGAAACAAACATGAAAAGTCCGGCAATTTTTGGGAGTAACAGATACAGACGATTTGGATGATTTGTAAAGAACTGTTCTTTGGCACAAGAAACTTAGTTAAATTCTGTTTCTAGTATATAATGTGATATGATGCTCTTACCATCATTCTTCTTGTCATTTTACTCCCATCAATCTTCTTTCAGCTGTGAAAGCATTTCCAAACTTGTCAAATATTATGGTTTTCTGTACGAAAATGGCTTGAAATGAATGAAAAGGAGAGAAAAGTAGTTTGAAATGTGGATGGATTACCACACCAAACATGCTTTGTCATTAAAAAAATCTGAAACTTGTCAGCACATCTATACTCTAAACTCATGTTGTATCTTTTGAGAAAAATCAATGAGACTGATGACAAGCCACACCAATATTATTAATTCACAAGTGTGAGTTGAAATAAATGTATGCTGATTGGGATATGACATAGAAAATGCCAATGAAAATATTTAAACATGTGATAGGCAAGAGAGAAAACAATGGTTTTTTAACTCCTCACCGTGGAGGTTTTGGGGGAGTATCAATTGATTTGCTTTGACCAGGGGGATGGTTTCCATTTTGAAACAGGGGACCGCCGTGTTCTTTCACACAGCGGGGTATCTCACTGCTCCACGTCCTGAGGCAGGTTATGCCATGTTATTCGAAAGGACCCTGTATTGATTTTTGAATCAATATAGGAGAAACATCATGGGGTGGCCACGGAAGGTGGGATCATCACTGCAAGGGCAGAGGCCCTTACGGAGGCCCTGGATGGTTTGCTAGGCTATGCTCCCCCAGTCTGCATGTTCTTTATTTATATATATTTTTTCTGGGCCTGTGGAGGGCATGCGATAGGCTGTAATGGAGTGGTCCTGGGAGGTGATTTAGTAGGGTCATTGTTTCTACTGATCAAATCTCTATACAGCTGCACCCGGGATAGTGTCCTTATTCTTGGCACAACATTAAGCACATTTCCACTGGGTGCTGTGTTAGGTCAAGTCTGCCCTTTGTCAAGTTCTGTTTGTGGGCTCCTGAAAGGATGAGCGGCAGCACCTCCAAGTCAGAGGCCGTGGCATCTTTCACTGGGGACATGGCTGCCCAGGTCAGCATGTTGTGTCTGCTGCCAATGCCACAATGGAGAACCGGATGTAAGTAGATGGATGGATGGATCTTTTAAACATGAGAGGGGAAAAAAAAAAAAAAAAAGCAGGAAATAATTCTTACACCTTTTAGCTTTGGGTTTTGTGTGAAAGTTTGAGGGGAAAAAAAATACCTTCATGCCCCAAGGGTGAAAACCCCATCCAATCTATACACCAAATTTACATCCCCTTGACCTTATCCTCTGGGTCTTATATTGTTTCGGTGCACACAGTAATTTGCTAAACTGCTGATGTCTGCACTACTGAGCATCTTCATATACATTTGGATAAAGCAGCCAGACAGGGGAACTATCTATACCAGCAATTCTAGCTCTTACTCATCGAAAGGACACATTCACGTTTCCGGGAACTTAGAGGTGCATTTCTTTTTAGCTATCTAATCTTTGTCCCACAATAAACATTTGATGAAATACAGTGCTATTTTTGTGCATAGTGTCGAGTCATATTTGTCGGTCAGCTAAATCTGTGTATTCCAAAAATCTCACCAAGGATTCACTTCCTTGAGTTATAGGTCATGAAAATATGTAGACAGTGAAAGTAAAATGGAGTGATTATGAATTTAATTATTTATTGCGTTTACAAATGTAGTTTTAATTATTTATTTTGACACGTCTCTCTTAATTCGACTGGGTAACATTCTGAAAGTGTCACAAAAAGCGCACAAGAGGACGAGACAGAAATTGATATGCCATCGCAATTTTCTTTCAGTGCCAATGCTAGCAGCGACAAAACAAAGCTTCGGCCGCTGCTGCTTCAGCCCACTATGTTCATAAATATGTAACATAAAGACCCGAGTCATAATTTTCACAATAAAATACACATATACTAAATGCTTCTGGTGACTTAATGAATGCAAAATATCCAAAAAGCACACAAACTTCTTCCAGCCTAATAAAATGAGTGCATTAAAAATGCATAACATTAGGGAATAACCTAATACACAATCACTTTTAAAAAGCATTTTACTGCTTTAAAATGAATGAGTTGTATCTGGGGTAAAATAAAAATGGAACTATTCCCATAAACATTCATAAGCTGTGTCATTCTGTGCCGTGCAAAAGATGTTCTTGGTGGAAAGTAATTAAATATCACATTGTGACATACAGTCTTTCACAAAATGAATTTTAAATTGAAATGTCTCGTTTGCGGCTAAAGAAATGCAGTTGGGTTTAAATTACAGAATGGCAAAGCCAATCAATTTGGATACAACATATCTTTTAAAATTTTTATTCACTGAATAGCATCAAATTCACAATATTAGAGATAAAACAGTTGTTTCTATAGTGTTGAGTGACTCTGGATGAAGAGGTAGAGAAACATGACTGTCTAATTCAATGCTTGTCAGAGATGACTGTTTCTCAGTGTCCTTTGATTCACTGTCCTCTTGTTGCACCCTCGAGGAGGAGTTAGCACATTTGTGTGTCTGTGTGGATGTGAGCGTGTGTTTATATGTGTGTTTGTGTGTGTGTGTGTGTGTGTGTCCGCGCGCGTGCATGCATGCCCATGTGTCTAGAACATCATGCAGAAAAATGCCTTGAACAACTGCAGTTATTTTAAGATCTTTTCTTTGTTTGTTTGTTTGTTTTCAATATTCACTATTGGTACATTACGGTAAAAGCAACCGTAATGATATCTAGACATAAATTCATATAAAAATTCTGCTTATACAGTATATGTGGCCCTGCGATTGACTGGCGACCAGTTCAGAGTGTACCACGCCTCTCGCCCGATGACAGCTGAGATAGGCTTCAGCATCCCCCGCGACCCTGAGTGCAGGATAAGTGGCAGACGATGGATGGATGGATGATGGATGGATGTTTCCAACGGCTTTGGACAAATGTTCCCAATTTACCTTTATCTTTCTGCGAAATAAAAATATCTGCTTCACATTCGAAAGAAACACTGACAAAGAAAGCTCGGTAAACTCCACATAAAGACCCACAGATCTAGACAACTGCAGACAACACACAATCCCACCCACAATGAATGCAAGCAAATGTTTGGACGCTAAAAACAAAGACAGGCACACACAGCACAATATCCTGCTAACATAAGAGAGAGGTTATACACACACACACACACACACACACACACACACATTTAAAGCGAAAAAACTGTGCTCTTGCCAGATTCTGGTCGTACCAGAGTTACAGGGATGGTAGGTGAGCCGGGGTGTAAAAATCACAAATGCATCGCTTGAACTTCTTAGATCAAAGTAAGCAGGCCCATTCTGGCCTACTGTTACATGATTAGACAGTTGAACACAAGTTCAGAAGAATTACAAGAGGGAGACAGACACCGAGAAGCACGTCCATGCAGAGAGCTGCAACAAAAATGGCAGAGAGGAGAGTGCAAGAGGATAAGAAAGTGGATGTGCAGGCCAGGTTGAAAGTGACGTGGGAATACAATGTAATAAAGATATCTTAGCTTTGAAGCATTAGTGCAACGATGAGAGTGGTCCGCTTATACAACAATAGAATTTAAAATGAAGCTCGGGTCTTTCTTCTGCTGGCTTTCTGTTCTTGCCACGAGTTTAATGGCTCTGTGGAACTTCTTTTTTCTTCGATTATTTCTCATTCAGTTCCTTTGACTCATACTTTGCCTTTCGGTGCCATTTTCAAAACGCACGGCCTTTCCTTGTGGGCTCACTTTGTGATTACTTTGGGAGTCACCATTTTTTGTTTTGGCTTGGTGTCAACGTAGAACAATTAAAAGCAGGGCCTGCTCACGGCAGTTTGACAACAGCTTTTGAAAAGAAAAGGTCAGCGTTAATAGAAAGTCAGGAATAGTAATTCCCAATGAATTATTCTTATCATATCTGCATTCAAAGAGTGCAGTGAACAGACGGCGATACTATAAGATCACAACATTGTCCAAAAGACGCGGCCAATTACTCACGAGATTTGTCACATATTCTGAAGGACAGAAAAGAAACAGCCAAAGACTCATGTTCCTCAAAAAGGATTTTAAAACCTTAGTCTTTTTTTACAATCTATTCCTTTATATTTTTTTCTGGCACCCTATGGTACCTTGAGAACTATTTGGATTTGCGATGTTGTTTGGACAAAGCAAAGAGTCTAGACAGTGTCACATTGCGCTCTGCGACTAGATTTTGGCCATTTTTCACTGATACTCATAATTCTATTTAGAATGATCTGCAGTTTAATCAATTAGAAAAATAATCATGACTCGCAATCGAATATTCCTGGAACAATAAAAATGGTAATTGTATTTAATTTGGGAGAATTATGGGAAGAAATTTAATAATTCAATAACATATTGACTGAGGTATAAAATGAACTGAACCATGGAGGCATGATATGTCCACCTAATTGAATTGCCTCATTTCTAGCTTGCAGTTTGCATGCTTGTGTGTGTGCGTGTGTGTGTGTGTGTGTGTGTGTGTGTGTGTGTGTGTGTGTGTTTAGAAAACTCTCCCCTACGAATTGCGGTAATTGCTGATAAAGATGATGACACAGAGTATCTATGATCCACTAACATTTTTTTTCTCTAACACACGCAAAACAGCCCTTTGTCACCAATTCTGTTCATAACTTTTAAGGACAGAATTTCTAGGCACGGTCAGGGGCGTCGAGGGGATCTGGTTTGATCAAGTCTCTGCTTTTTGCAGATATGTGGTTCTGCAGGCTTCATCTGGCCATCATCTCCAGCTCTCACCGGAGCGGTTTCGCGGCCGAGTGCGAAGCGGCAGGGATGAGGATCGGCACCTCCAAATCCGAGTCCATGGTGCTCGACCGGAAATGGGTGGAGTGCCCAATCCGGGTCAGGGAAGTGGTCCTGCCCAGTGGTCCTGGAGACCTTTTAGTATCTCGGGGTCTTGTTCAGGAGATAAGGTGAGACGTTCGGGCATCTGGGAGGAACTCGGAGTAGAGTCTCTGCTCCTCCGCCTAGAGAGGTGGTCAGGATGCCTCCTGGACGCCTCCCAGGGGAGGTATTCAGGCCATGTCCATCTGGGAGAAGGCCAGGGGGAAGAGCCAGGACACGCTGGAGAGAATATTTCTCCAAGCTGGCCTGGAAGCGCCTTGAGGTCCCCCCAGGAGAGCTGGACCATGTGGCTGAGAAGAGGGAAGTTTTGATGGATGGATGGATGGATGGATGGATGGATGGATGGATGGATGGATGGATGGATGGATGGATGGATGGATGGATGGACGGACGGATGGATGGATGGATGGACACACAAAACACAAATTGCTTGTATCAGTTGCTGTAGACACTTCTGTTGCCCCCGTGATAATATGTATTAACCGTCACAATTTATGATAACTTCATCTTTATACATAATTGTTCATCTCTTGTACCAATGAGATCTACAGTATGTTTTTACTTTGTTTTCTTTATAAGAGTTTTTCTGCACATGACAAAGGTGTCGTCCAGTGGTGGGATTCACATGGTGTTGCTCTACACCAGAGGCAGCATTCATGTTCGGCCAAAAACAAAAAAGCAAAAGGAAAACTTTTTTTCTTTTTCTTTTTTTTTTCTTTTTACATTAATACACATGCAGAGTCACACACGCACACTAACACACACACACAAAAACACATACATTTTACATCAGAACAGCTTGTCTTTGTGACTAATACACAAGTCTTCACAGACCATTAACTCTCTCCAATTAAAACAGGAAGCAATATGTTGTTTTCCAAGCTAGAGCTTTCTAATACTCCTTCATCAACCCTTAGGGATGACACCTTGAGTCTATTTTTGTGTCTTATCCCTCCAGTCTTCCACATATGGCTGTTTAAGGCCTCCCCTCCCCTAAAATATGCCAAAGGATGCATAGTTACTTTGAAAGCTGTGTCAGGTAAAACTTCACTGAAGCGAATATGTGACAAGAGCATCCGTGAGATCGATCATTTGTGATGTCCTTGGGGCAATTTGAAAAAATAACATGGCCTACACCGGTTCCAAGGACATACATACATACATATATATATATATATATATATATATATATAAACAAAAACAAATGACCATGACACTGTTATTAATACTCTACAAACAATTTTCCTTAATTTTCCACATCTTCATCAGACTATTTTTATGGGTGATAGTGAGAGCCCTCCCCTTCTGTTGCTTCGCATATGGCACGATGGAATTTGGCAACTCTCTGACAACATGTCCATGCGTGTAGCAATCGCAATCACAATATGGTATGAAATGACATTTAAATTGCCCATGTAGCACGATGCGGTGGGAGAGTCTTAACGCCAATCCTTTGAGACAAACGGGGACTCTCTCATGCCATATGGCAACTGGTCCAGTTTATTGGTAGTTTATGCATTTTGTGTATGTGTGTGGATTTGCAGATAGATGGGGGAGTAGCCAAGTAACACGAACTGATGTCAAAATGTAGATTTTGGATATATAAATATTAATTTGAGCATTCTGAATAGCAGGTGATGAGCACATATTGAATTTCTTTTTCCTGAGTTTGACGTTTTTGCTGTCCTCTCGCTAAGCAATGCATCACAGAACAGCGCAGAGCTAAAGAGGCATTAAAGTATGTTAATTCCAATAACAACATACAATGAAATTAAAAGTCAAACTGCAGCAACACACCAGTTTATTTGATCCAAAATTTTGTGAGTGGCATCATCCTTTCCTCCAGATCGCCGATGACGATTACCCAGAAAATGACTCCTGCTTCTAATTTCTGCGTGACCGCTTTCAGGGAAAATGCAGGAGCATTTTCGGAGAAAGGCTGCGTGTGTGAATAAGACCCGGAGCAGAGGGGGGAGTTGAGGGATAGAGATGAAACCGACTGGTCAAAGAGCACGGGGTTGCTTCCCTGGTCAGATCATTAAATTTCCAGGTGCTGGGAAACACCTGGCTGGAGTTAAACAACGGGTGGTCCCACATCAGTGGCTATTATTGCAAAATGTGTGTTACAGCTGGTTGAGGTAGTAAAGGGCAGCTCCCACATCATATCATTAATGTCACAAAGGTAGACCGCAGACAAGGGGGTGGTGTGAATAAAAGTGAGCGAAGCCTGTGAGGCATGTAGGCGAGAAGAAAAGGAGAATATACTCCCTTTTTTCAAATCACCTATCGGCCGCTGTTTCAAGAGAACAGTCATGACCTCTGAGCAACATCTACTTATTTGTGCAGGAGGATGGACTCGCAGATGACCAGCCGGGTAGAGAAGACCAAAGTTCACATGCCTCCTCAGCATTAGCCCCATATTAAAGTTTTCAAGTTGGTGTCCCTGAGCTTGTAACTTTGATCTAGAAAGTCCAAAGAAAGAGGTGTGAGAAGGATATTCTTAATCCTGCGGCTCAGCACATCTGGAAATAGGTCCTAAAGGAGATGTAAAACTAGCCATGTTGCTCTTGCTGTACCTCCGGGCCTCATATTGTACAACGTGCGGGTTCACTAACTAGTCATTTCCTGTGAATATCTGCTTGCATGACTTCATTCAGTCATTCACTCTATACCACTTATCCTGCACTCACACCCGGAGCCTTTCCCAGCTGTCATTGGGCGAGGGGCGGGCTTCACACTGGACACCGGTCGCCAGTCGATCACAGGGCCAAATACAGAGACACGCAACCATTCACACTCTCATTCACACATCCAGAGGAATTTAAGGACAGTGGGAGGGAACCCAAACAGAAATGGGGAGAACATGCCAACTCCGGGCAGAGCTGTCGGAAACATGACCAAGGACCTTCTTGCTGCGAGGCAGAAATGCTAACCACTGCGCCACCACGCTGCCATGTGACCTAACTGTCTATACGTACAATATTGACTTACTCTACACACAAAAGGAGAATATCAACGCTTTATTTTTCTACCTTACCAGTGCTCAAAGTGCTTCGCAAAATTGTCCATCTCTTAAACAACGATGCAAAACACTTCCTTGCCCGTCAAGAGCAACTCGGGTTCGAGTGTCCTGCTCAAGGACACTTCAGCGCACAGACAAGAGGGATCTTACCGCCAACCCAAAGATAAGTGAACTATGTGCTCTCCTTTCCTGGCAACAGTCGGCCACATTTAAAATGCAAGAAAGTAATTTGACCGTCAGACAGGCGCTGACGTACAACTTAAATATCCATTAGGCGCCAGTGACTTAGATTCACCGCTTAAACTATCGGCTATAAAGGCCTTGATAATACTTCACAGTCGATGAGGGTGGGATGAGCGTTGAGGGTCTCGATATAAAGATGGAAATGTCCAGAGACGGAAGGGGGGAGTGAAGGAGAGAGACATCAATCTTTTCCTTGCTCCCAGTGGTCTGGGGTACCTGTCCTGAATCTGACATCAACAATACCAAGCCCTCGGGGTAGTAATCAATCAGTCACACTCTGACAAGCTGGCGGAACTGAATGGTCTGTGTGCGTCAGCGTGTGTGAGTATGTGTCCGTCTGCGTGAGTATTTAAGTGCACGAGTGTGTATTGGGGTGCAGGGGGCACATTAGGCAGGCAAAGGATGAATAGAAACAGAGATAATGGAGTGTGCAGGGTGAAAGGCAGAGGGCTGCCTGTAAACGATGAGATGGAAAGAAAATTCACATCGGTAAAAACAGTAAGTGGACTGCGGGAATTTCAGAAGGCAGAAGGAAAGAAACAAGATAACGCCGCCTTGTTGTATTTTTCCAGATGACTAAAAACGTCTTAATGTTGCTGACCAACGGAGGGAGGTGCTGAAAAATGATAGGAGGAGGAGAAAAAAAACATGGCAACTAATAATCTCACTGTTCTTTAAGGATAGAATGATAGGAATAAATTCAACCATCTTCATCATATTGATAATATTTTGGTAAATAATTTACCCCCTCACACCCGTGTCTGGCGCACACGAGGTCACACAGACACACAAAATTTCTTATTATTATGTGTAAAAACACACTTTTTCTTTTCCTTGGGGTTGTTCTCTTCAGGAGTCACCGCAGCCGATCATCTGCACCTGTCTAACCCTCTTCTGTCACACCGACTAACTTCATGTCTTCCTCCTCTGCACCCATAAACCGCCTCCCTGTACTTCCTCCAAGCCTCCTGCCTGGCAGTTCCAACTTCAGCATCCTTCTACTCAGGTCTCCCCCCCCCCCTCCTCACATGTCCAAACCATCTCCATCAGACTTTATCTCCAAAAACATCTAACATGTGCTGTCCCTCTGATGGACTAATTCCTGATTCTTTCCATCCTCCACACTCCTAAAGAGAACCTCAACATCTTCATCTCTGCTTCCTTCACCCCTGATTCCTGTCTTTTCCTCAATTCCACTGTCTCTAAACCAGACAACGTGTCTGGTCTTCCAGATCACAAATCATTCATTTGTTTGATGATGGTGAATTTCATTGAACGGGGAGACTTTTAAGAAGACGTTCATTCATTCATAATCCTCATTAAGACTTGACCGCGGGATGTTTTTCACGTCACATTTCCCAAATACTACTATTTGTCATGTGATACTTAGACAATGTTTTAAACCTAGTCTTGTGGAAAGTCTTCACATCAAAAACAATTTAAATGTTTTTTTAGCCGCTAACTGAACTCGGCGTTCGAGCATTGGATCCTCAGCTTCTGCATAACAAGAACCTGACCCTCGTAAATCACCAGGGATCTCTATTGAATTAGCTCCACGGCCAGATCAAATCTAGCATAATTGGTTAAATGCATTATACTGATTAATCGGTTCCACAAGCTGTAATAAAGTAACCGGCATCACAAACAGAACAGGCCATTCTTTGTCTCTCCGCCGCTCTTTAGGTCTAAAAATCTTTCCAAATGTCCTGGAAAATAAAGTCCAGCTCCAAGTTCCTTTCAGAGTCAGTCACTCCCTCAGCTCCCCATGTCGATTGTTATTCCATTCTCTATCTCAGCCTTCTGGTAAAATCACTTTCTTCTATCTGACCCACCCACACCGCAATTATCTTCCTCTCTATCCTCTGACCCATTGGCTTTTAAAGTACTAAATCTTGAATACCAAACTCTTCACAACAACATCTTGACCACTTCATACCACTCACAAGAAAAATCGGCATAATGGAATGCTATCGCCCTCAGGTAAAAAAAAAAATTTAGATAAGAAAGAGGCACCAAAATTAATAACACCTTACCAAAGAATTTAAGAATAATTGGTAATTTCAACTTCCTGCTAGACACACTGTGATAGAAAATTTGTAAAGTGCATTTCAGTCAGTAACGTCAAAGAAATGTCGAGCTTGTACAACCCTGACCGTGTGGAAATACAGCCAAGTGTGTCTCTATGCTAATACGCATGTGTGTGTGATAGTGTATCTACATGTTATGCACACAAAAAGAAGACAACAGAGAAACAAGCATCAAAAAAGGCGTGAGGTAAAAGATTTTGCCCACAAAACTGCAGTTAAACGTATTTTAAAGTTAGGGCCGTCAAACTGAAAATGACAAATATGCAAAATCGAAAGGGAAAAAAATAAATCATTAAAAGAGGAAGTCACCTGTCATTTCTGGAATCATCAGAAATGGTGTGACTGTGAGGGACAAAAATGATTGTCAGTCTGAGGTCTGGATTTTCTTGCGAGCAAAACAAGCAAAGTAATACCAAGAAGAGAAGATGTGCACGTGACCGATCGCACACTTGGATTCACCACAGTATTTGGTAAATGGTCTCAACTTGTATAGCTCTTTCTCAACTTCCAGTTTCAAAGCGCTACACACTAGATATCGTGCACACACACACACACACACACTCACACACTGACGGTGGCAGACCTTCCACGCAAGGCGCTAACCAGGTCATCGGGAGCCACTTTGGACTCGGTGTCTTACCCAACGACTCAAGGAACTGTAAATCCAGCTGCCAGCATTGTGATTGGAGGGGCAATAAAGCCGATCTAAAGGTACGTCTGCACGCTCTCAGTCATTGGATATTTGTACCCGCTATGCCACCTTCTTTACATCCTCAGTGAAGAAAAAGCTGATAAATGAGTTATCAATTCTCGATCCATATCTTGTCTCTTTATCTGGATTAGCGTAGTCAGTGACATGAGGACTTAGAGTAGCTTTAAAATTGATACTTTTGGATTAATGAAATCCCAGATATTTTTGGTTGTTTTTTTTTAAATGAAAACATAGTCATCATTATTCAAAGAAGCAAAAACTGTGCCCGTGTTGTGTCTGCGGCACACAAACATTTGCAAGTCAGGCCAAAATCTAAATTAGCATCTGTTGTTTGTTTATCGTTTTACACTTTTCTCCCGTTTTATGCTGCCTCGTTTTCTTAGAACGAAGACTTTTGGATCAACCGGTGACGTCAATATTTCAGACCAAGTACACTCACTCCCTATTCGAAGACATAGACCTTGGTACATTTGTGTAGATAATCCAGTATAACTGCCTTCCATGCAGGTACATACAGTATATGTTAGCTCATTTAGGTTTTACGCTGCAAGGAAGCTTTATGAAGTAAGTTTACAAATAAAGCCAAGAAAGTTTCTTCTGAAACCATTTCCATGCTATTTCTGATTGGAGTCAATAATATTGTAGATGCAATTATGAATCAGTCCAGGATTTATTTGCTTGGTGTTGAAGTTCATAGATACAGCATGTTCTCTGTTGTCTTGTAAAACGTTACTTCATCATCAAACTGCATTCAAGAGGTATTTCTCAAGCTTAAGTTTGGTAGCTAATTTAATTCGACAAGTGGTAACAGAATGATATTAAGCTAAAGTATTCAAGTCATTTTCCTGATGAATCTTGCCGGAATAGGTGTCGGATGCGGAACAAGGGTGATTTTAAATCCACTAAAACACAAAGGAACTGTATCTCATGTCAGAACTTCTGGCTTCGTGATAACAGCCAACAAAAATGACTTGTTTATCATCAATTCATCTTGAAATCAACCTGCGACATAAAAACAGTGCGGGGGGAAAGGGCTCTCACCGCTGACAACAGAATCAAACAAGTCTGAGAGGAAGACGACAACATTGCATCTTCCCGATCGCTCGAATGGGAAATAATGAATCCACTTGACCTTCAATCTGTCGGCACCTCGGCAACACACGGGCCATATCTGTCTAGAGATGAAGAAAGGGATTAACTTCATATTTCTTTTCAAGCACATGTTGCTTTCTTCTTCCACAGACACATTATTACCTGACAGTCCGCCACTTTTGACTGTGACAGGAATGTCACAATTTCACAATAAGATGGATAGAAAATTGGAGATTAGATCGGCCTTGCACGGGGTTTAAGTCCACCTCTATGGCAAAATAAATTCAAGGGATTCCATTGCATTTTTTTCCCTCTCTGTCATCACAATATAGCTTTAACTGGTTTATTCTCAAAGATTCAGCCGAAATGATGTTGAAGAAGGTTGATGTCGTTTGTGTCCTTTCCTTTTGTATAGCTGCTATCAGTCAGGACCATGGAAGGCACCAAAAAGTTGTCCCTTTTGTCAAATATATGCAGTATACTCTTTGTTTGTGTGTGTGTGTGTGTGTGTATTGTTTGCAAAAATGTTCTCCTTCATGGTGTGCACTGAAATTCAGAACAGCTAATGGAATCCACAATAGCTTGAATAATGTTAATATTTTGACATTGCAAAATCAAAATTAAGGCGGGGTTTGCAGCAAGAAGGTCCCTGGTTTGGTTCCAACAGGGAGGCTGTTCTTTGTGGAGTTTGCAGGTCCAGTATGCCCATGGCCCTGAGTGCAGGGTAAGCTTTACAGATCATGGATGAATAAATTAAGTCGGATCACCAATTTGCCTTCAAACATATTAGCCCCATGTTGTCGAGGTTGCATATTGAAATTCGTTCATTTCAATCATTTGACAGTGTGACTGCGTGTTTTACTTTTGATTGAAAGTTTTTTTTTCCGATCTTATTAGATCTTTTCCTCCTTCAGCCCACCAAATATTTGCATTTATATGTTACATGTATTCCCCGAGGCTGATGTAGAACACCGGCAAAACGAGGAATCCCTGAATAGCATTTTGCACAGGGCCCCGCAGAAAGCTAAAGGCTGTCATCACAACCCCGCACAAAACTTTGCTGTTGAATGAGCTAACCTTTTTTTCACTCTCCCTCGGAGGCATGGATGCTACACTGACACGCATCTTCTATTGTTTATCATTAATTAATATGATTTATTTCTCCCTCTTGTTTTCATTATTTCTATACAAACAGGCTTATGAGTGACCCTCAGCAAATAATGCGGCGCTTCTTTCAACTCCAAGTGTAAATGACAATGGACTCGGTTTCCTAATGAAGGGCTCCGTCTGTGTACTTTTTTCATCACGATAGCGGTTTATCTGAAGATGAAAGTATTGTTACGAGGGAATCCACATTCGCTGAGCCTTCAAATGCACACAAGCTCACTATTCTGTTCAGACACGAGGTGTATTACTTTTCACGGCCCTGCCCCAAATTAAAAACATCTCTCAACTATTCAAGCAAAACTGAAGACGCAGTGGCTGTGCCCTGTTTGGAGATGATTAGAAGAATGATTGTCAGGATAATGTTGTTATTCCCATTCTTTGTAATCAATCCATTAAAATTCATATAAGAGGATGCCATGATAATATAACCAAATCAGACTTCATTATTATTACTACGCTTAACTACACTAATTACAGTATTGTAATGTGAGAGCACCGAATCCAAGGTAGTTTAAACAACATTTCCGGAGTTAAAAAAGCATGACTGAATAGCTGCTGATACACTTTCAATCGCTATGGGATCATGACATAATTAGATTGACTCTGTACACTTTAAAAAAATAATATATGTAAATAAGTGTCATTGTGTGACAATCAATGCCTGTTCATTCATCAGCAGCATGAATACACAGTTATATTCTGCACTCTTGAGTTAAGCCAGTGAGTAAGAGTACCAGCTTCCACAATCATGTAGATTTGTTTGTGTGTTGTTACTTTGCCGTCTCGGTCTCCCACCGACAAACAGAACATATCTCCAATGATTCACTACTTTGCATGATTTTCCAAGGAACGGCGTCGTCGGTATCTGTTTGACAATGAGCCTTGATAATGACAGCGAGATGAATGCAGCAAAAAAGTGGAAATGAAATCACACATCTATTTTTGAAGGATTGCACAGGCACGGGAGGGAAGGGGGTGAGGAAGGAGGAGCACAGGTAAATTAGATTGGAAGGGAGAGAGAAGGCCATGCAGCAGAATGTGAACGAAATAGAAATAAATCAAAAGTATAAAAAGAATTGATATACTGCTGTAAGATGGAGAATATGAGAGAAGTCGGGGGGGAGGCAGTCAGAGAGGTTGGACAGTGAGGGACCTCTGAAGAGGAAATCATCTGCTTTCTAATGGGCGCTGATTACATCTCCTCCTAAATGTCAAGAATATTTCCATTTAAAGTGCCTCGCTGCTTAAAAAGGCATGAAGGGAGCCACACCCAGACCACACACACATGCATGCATGTCCCTAAAACATTCATTCACACACGCAACAGATATGCAGCCGCAAAAATAGCTTATGGTCAGAAAAAAAGAAAAAAAAAACATAAGGTGGATTATATATATCTGCTGCGTGTGCTACTTTGAGTGCTAGCAAGTACATGCGTCATTTCTTCAAATGTCCCTTTTGTGTGTTCATGAAGCATAACAAAGTGACACAGCGGCCAAGACTACAACTCAGTCCCATCAATAAAATCCACACACACTGCACACTTCCTTATCCTACATCTCAACCCGCCTGCAAATCTGGTCCGAACCAATGAGGCATGTGCTCCCACCGGGGCTCTGTAATGACTGCCAATCAGGATCACTGTAGCTGTGCCCAACAGCAAAGACCAGGAAGATAGATGAGTGGCCTCAAGTCCCCCCACTGCATTGAAGCGAACACAGCTTAGGGATAGATTCAATATGTCACAATAAGACACACATTCTCCAACACTCCCATGGAAAATGTCTGCAAAGACAAAACATCATCTCGCCCGAACACTTGGACTTGTAACAGAAACGTGAATGTAATGTTAGATGAGATGTGCTTTATTGATTGAGAATTTATTTGTAATGTAATACAATATCAAACAAAACGATCACATACACACAGGGTTCAGTTGTAAATGCACGTATACCTCATTTTGTATTGCTTTCTCACAACAAGCTGGTCACAAAAAGTGATGCTGCTGTCATTTGCTGGTTTAAATGAAGACAAAATAATTGACAAAATAAATAGATACCAGCCTTGCATGAATTTAATGACAATCTCCGTATGACAGTTCATATGACAAATATCTCTGTTAATAAGTCTTGTAAAGTTGAAATCTTAGGATCCAAAGCATATGGCATATATTTGGATCTTTGGCTCTTCGGCTTTGGATCTTTAGTGCATTATGATTCACTGAGCATTAAACTAGTTAAACAAAAGTTTGGAGTTGGCTATTTTTCAAATCGGATGCCAGTGGGTCACAAAGGGCCTGACACCCTCCAACTCCAACGCAAATTTGTTTCGCCTAAGTTGCAAACAACTGAAGTTTCGCGAACCGTCGACCGTGCAAAGTTAGCTTTCACTTGAAAGTTCCACACAGCAACAAGGTACACATCTGAGAGAATCAATTCTCCTGCCAAAGACATGAAATTTTTTATCGATGTCCGTAAAGCAGTAGCGCATTTTACATCACAGAGATGAAAGATGCAATTTTCAAGAGCAACAACCAAACTTGTCTCTCCACAAATTTTCTCATCAACACAGCCTTTCCAGTATAATATAACACTAAATTACTAAATTGAATAGTATGTGTGTGTGTGTGTGTGTGTGTGTGTGTGTGTGTGTGTGTGTGTGTGTGTGTGTGTGTGTGTGTGTGCGTGTGCGTGTGTGTGTGTGCATGTGTGTGTCTGTGTGTGTGATGGAGTCCGCTTATTTTGGAAATCCATTTCGGCTTTCTGGGACAAAATGGCACATGCTGACATCAATAGCCACTGATCTATTTTTTATAAACTTAAGATTACCCAATTAAAGAAAGGCTTCATGAAATAAACATGAATCTTTTTTCTGAATCACTTCACGCACACTTGAGTTCACTTTAGTTTTTGGTTGTCTGTGTTTTGGCGATGTGATTTTACCTTTTTATACATATATGTTTTTGTTGTTTTTTTTATTTCAAGAGGAATTGAAGTTTCTGTGTTTTCCGGTGTCTGCTACTGCCACATCCTCTCATGTATCGTTCTCCCTTTTTGGAAATTGTTCATTTCTGTTGACATGATCTCTGATGTGAAAACTTCCTGTTTTCATGTTGAGTCATTTTCTGCTTTACTTATTTTGTATAATTTCCATTCTTTGTGATAAAGAATGATCTATCTCGCATTTGCCAGTCAATCGCTGATCGCCAGCATTGATTATCCCAATTGCTAAAGACAGGAAATATTGACCCCTTTGTTTGCAACTGTCTTGTTTTGTTGTAGTTTTTGTATTTTGACATGTATATCTTGAGATTTGAAGTGAGTTATCTCCACAGATCTCAAATCATTTATCCTGTAGCCCATGTCCACATCAAATTTCCATAAGTTACGAAAGACGAAAATGAATAAATGAATGTATCATTTTCACCTCTCCTGGAAATAATGTTGATTTTGTGTTCTCTGAGCTTTAAGAGAGAAAGCAAACATCCCAACACAACCAAACGAAATACTGGTTACGTTAGAAATGACACGTATCTCTAATGAAAAGGCTTTTAAACAATCACAGAACCGAAAGGTACTTCCGGACCATCAGCAGCAAAAAGCATGCTGTCATTTAAGCCAGTTTAAAGTTTCTCCCCGAAGCGACATACTTCTGTGAGCTGCGGTGCGTTCAAAAGCATTACATAAAGCCTCTTAGACTGATCGCTCGCCTTACAAAATATAGAACGGCTTTAAAATGAACCACAGATAAAGTGACAAATTCAAACAAATGATAACGAAAAGAGGATTCCATACGACTTAGGTTAATAAACGAGGGCATGATCTTAAATCACAAATGGTATTTTCAGCAGAGATGTGGTGTATGATTTGTAATAATCACGTTCCAACACTCTGTGTGCCTACAAATATGTTTTCGATAGACGGGATCAAGATATGAAAATAGGAAAAAGGCTATTCAGAATTTAATGAGAAGTTACACAAATTTATTTGATGAACTCCATCTTGACAGCTTAGTTATCCACATTCTGCTTATTTAGAGGGAGTTACTGATAAATTATTGAGACAAAGTAAAAAAGTTCAGAAATAAGCGAGATTATGATGATGTAGATCTTGGTAATGGGAGTTATGGTTGCAACAGATGAGATAAAATTGACAACTATGATTTGGGCTTTTGGCGGCACGGCTGCGCTGGTTAGCGCTTCGGCCTCGCAGCACGAAGGACCCCGGTTCAATTCCGACAGGGGACCTTTCTGCGTGGAGTTTGCATGATCTCCCTGTGTCTGCGTGGGTTTCCTTCTGGTTCTCCGGTTTCCTCCGACAGTCCAAAAACATGTTGCAGGTTAACTGGAACAATTGGGAATGAGAGAGAGCGAATGGTTGTCAGTCTGTATATGCGGCCCTGCCATTGACTGGCGACCAGTCCAGGGTGAACCCCGCCTCTCGCCCGACTGCAGCTGGGATAGGCGCCAGCATCCCTCGCGACTCCGAGTAGGATAAGCGGCAGACGATGGATGGATGGACACGGGCTATTGGAAAAGCCGCGTGCACCACTATGGTCTGATGATGTTCGAGGGAATAAGGGGAGGTCAGGAGGAGGCAGAGCAATTGTTACTTTTATGAAGCAATATAATCCATGCAGAATATTAGAAATGGGCAAATGAGGGTAATTTGCTGTGAAAGTGCAGAAGAAAAGGAAAGTGGTCATGATCATGATTGATTACAACTCGCGTAAAAAGGCCACAGCTGCACGAGTTTTGAGGAAAAAAGACAGGACAGAAACCATGTGGCGGTTAATAGACGATAATATCTGCTTAAAAAAATATGAAGACGAAGACTTTAAATAGAAACTTTTATATCAAAAGGTTTGAGGGATGGGAAGCATTGATGTTGCCAAAATGAAAAACAAACTGGGTTGTTTTCATATAACGCGGCATCTGTCGGTGATCCGAAATTTGTTAAACCAAACAATTTCCAGGCTCTTTATGGTACAAATATTTTCACATAATAGACTGCAGAGAATACTGATGGACAACTGAATTGCATTTCTTCAATGAGTAACAGATTTACTTTTTTGAAAGGACTGACGGATGTAAAATGGCTTGACAATAAAATGAAGAATGGCTTCACTGATGTAAATTCTTTCAAAATAGAAAAATAAGAGAGACCTCAGACAATAATAAAAAGGACTTTAAGGCAGAACCAAATTGTGTTCCAGAGATAGAGAACTGGCTCCGTTGGCTCGGGTCTCTGGTAGGCTAGTTGTTAGGGAACAATAACGATGGTGGTCGGCGACGGAAAAGAAGTCAAAGGTAACGAACAGGAAACGAGCTGCGTTCATGGCGCGCGGTTTTGCTCAGGAACGCAGTCTCAGTTGTCCATTTCATCTGGAGAGGACAGAAGGGGATGAGATTAAACAAACTCTGAGCACAGGAGGGCTTGGGGAGGGAAAGGTAAGATCAACTCCAAGTTGAAGGTTCCTTTCAGCACAAAGAGCTTGCTGAAAATGGTGAATGAGAAATGAACATATTCATTGGAATATGGCAAAGGTATTTGATATTTTCTAATGGACGTCAATTCCAAGAGAATGGCAATGTGTCTTACGGGTGAACTCGTAAAAGCTCAAATAAAAATCAGTTGCTGGAAAATTGTTTGATTTGGAGAAAGCTCATTACATGCAACGGAAAGAGGAACCTTCTCATCAAACTGCCTTGAATGCTCAATGCAGTTCATGGATTCACAGACGAACAATTCAAGTGAAGATCACGTCAGAAACTGAGATAGCCTGTGGTAGACAAAGGGACGTCTCTGGGTATTTTCAACTCAAATTTGTAATGTGTTTGTAAGTATTACGCAGGACGTGGGAAGGTCGCTGCGTGACAGTGACATGGCAATATGGAAAAAAATGGATTTTCGAAAAAAGAAAGTGAAGAGGAGAATTAAACATGAGGCAACAAAATCGGAAAATAACTTTCTGCTGAGCAGTAAGTCAGAGATTGTGATCAAAGTTCTACAAATAAAAAGCTGGAGCCAAAGATTTATTCACGCAAAGTATACTTTGATACTATATTTTGACTTAACGTGGAGGGAGAGCGAGTGTTAAATACAACATTGATAAATATAAAAAGTGAGTCATTTGCCCAGAATGGTATCTCGGGAGCTGTTTTTGCCTCTCTGAAGTTTTGTATGTGGATTTGATTCGATCAAGTGTCTACAGGAGCGTCCTTGTCAAATATTATCGTGGCAACTAGACTTGATTTCCTGCCTTGAAGACGTTTCACTTTCATTCGAGAGGCTTCCTCAGTCCTGAGGTTAAGATTTGACAAGGATTAACCACGACCCCTATGACTGAGAACCTCGACAGACATACGGAAGCATTGTTTTTGAATTCAGAAACCAAATCTGTTCTGATGGAAAATCTGTTCTGGCGGATCCGGACAGTTTGAGACGGCACTTTGGAGCAGTTTAAACTTCTTTATAATCTGCAATCCAAGTTAAGGTAAGTGAAAAGACGTTGAGCTGAATGAAAGCAATGTTAAATCTGTTCATCTGGTTGGAAAAACAACAGTTGAGTTCTTAATGCTGACTTTTTTAAAGTGGAAGGAACAGGTAAACTGCATGTGACATGCATTAAAGACAGGTATTTCGGGTGGATGTGAATTGCATCAATTCGCTGTTGCTTAACAACTCACAAGAGTTGCTCTTCCATGGGAAAAGGTCACGCATTCCAGCAAATTTTAGCAAGACAAGAGCACGCGAGGTTTTAGAGTGTTGGAAATATGCATATGCAAGGGTAACACACTTCCACTGCAATGAAAAGCAGAGGAAACAGGTGGAATAATGAGTTACAGAGCGATGCTTATGGCACGAATACACGAGAAGAAGCAGACAAAGACTAAGAGGAACAATTGATTTTGACAGACAGCTTTGACAGCAATGAACAATGAGGGTAGATAAAACTCGAAGGTTGCAAGACTGCAGCTCCGTAGATGTCATCTGCGGTAAAACTTCAGAAAAGAGGGGGAAAAGCAAGTGTTGCGCAATGTTATTTGGTATCCCAAGAGATGGTCAGAGAGTCATTCTCCATGTTGGTGAGGTATGCCAGCCTCTGATTGGCTCCCCTGCACTCTGCATGTTATCTGTTAGCTCTTAGCCAGCGGTGCCTTTTTCAAATGATTACTTGTATTAACGATTGAAGCAGCAATACAGTTGTTTTGGCCTCCATGATTCAAGAGCAGGACTCCTCGTGCCATATTTTTGGTCTATACTGCAGTGTGTGTGTGTGTGTGTGTGTGTGTGTGTGTGTGTGTGTGTGTGTGTGTGTGTGTGTGTGTGTGTGTGTTTGTGGTCATGCATGTTTGTTTTGTTTTTTTAATAATTAAAATATATCTGAGCCATCCCCAATATGTTTTGATATCACATTTCGAGAGCAAAATCTTTACACATCTAAATAACCTACAATTGAAAGTCGAATTTATTGAAATCTTAACCCCAGCCCTGGTCATTGTTGAGCTACGTTGGGCAGATTAACAGCTAAACGGACGTGTTATGTAACATTTGTGCCACATGGACGGGCTTTGTGGTTTGTTGTGTTTTTTTGGAAAAGCCAAGATTTTTTGACTGAACGAGGTCCCGTGGACCCTCTGTTACTCTATTGATCCGAGCCATCATTGAGGAGAAGCAGGAGTCAAATACTTCTCGAATGGAACTCTTTTGTGATACCAGACAGTAATCATGGCCTAACCTTGCTGGGGTCAAAGGTCTGTGAAACCTAGAAAAACAAGAAAATGCCTAAACATAATTCCCAATTGACCTGGAAGTACTACACTGAGAACATCCCTTTCTTTTTTTTCATGTCCTGAGTCAATACTGTAGGCATGGACCTTGAGAGTATTCAAGAAAAAGGGCATTATGAATAAAAGATTATTGACCACAACACAACATATGCCCTTAGCGTTTGACCAATTGCAAAGGGGTGTCGTCATTAGCACATCATACATGGAGAGGACTTCAATGTCATTGGGCAGCACCTGGTCCGGCTAACACAATACACCCTGACAACGAGCCAGGTGCATCTCGGACATCACATTATGATCAAAACATTAGTTTGGGGTGCACTTTGCATGATTCCGGTCAAAGTCTCTTAGACAGAAACAAGACATTTCTGCACATACCTTCATGGTGGCACCCGACATCCTACTACCCGTCAAATGTGAGGATAACAAAAGTATATGAATCGTCAGATGGTGCCTGAGCATGTAATCTGCACAACAAATCCGTATGGATTCCAAAACATTATCTTTCACAGGGTTCAGCGATTGTTTGTGTCAATCTCAAAGAACCTACCTGACCAACACTAGGTGCCCATCATGGACTTATGTACCGCATCGAAAAATAATTATCCGCGCGAGTTCCAGGAGCCGAGGAAGATGCAGAGAGTTCAGCATGGAAAGCAACCCTGCCATGCTCTGCTCACTGTATCTAAATGAAGGCTCACTGTCTCATCTGCCCTTGTCAGCACTTGTTAACCTCCACATTGATTATACTCCACTACTGTACATCTCCTTTAATTAAAGACACAACTAATCTGGCATTCCACCTCGCTGTGTTTTCAAGCGTCGAGCTGTTACCTTAAGATGATTGTAGCTAAATATAGAGGTTTAAATTTACATATATTGACTAAACGGGTTATAGGGTCAGCGGGGATTGACTAAATTAGGTTGGGCTCCGGTGATGTTTACCTGTGACTTTCACTTTTGGTGTAGAAAATGCTTGGTTTGTGGACCCGGGCCAAAGATCTGTGGGAAAAACATCAGAATATCTCAAAAAATAGCGCAAATGCTCAGTCTCGGAATCCATTGTCATCTCGGACAATGCTCTCAAAATACTCCCTGCTCTCAAAACGAGTGTATTATCCATCAATTACACTATATACTTGCAAAACCTTTCTTAAAACGAGGTGAACGATAGCAATCAAACCATCACCACAGGGCCTCTCATATATTTTCAGGAGCCGCTGTTTTCAAGTGCTGAAGGAAAATAATTCAGAAAATAAGACACTTCTCTGAACAATCTGCTGAGGATGATTTATGTCAAATCCTGTAAAAGATGTTTTCCATCACTTCAAAATGGACATCGGTTTTTATTTTTCGGAACTTTCGAGTTTCAGTTCAGAGCAGAAGTTTCCATATTTTTCCACATTTGGACAACATATACTCCGACAGCTATCTCCAAGAAGCGGTTTCCTGGAAACTCTCTGTAGCTTTAGCGGATGCCTTTTATGTTCTGTTTCATTTATTATAATCCCGCAGTTATCATTAAAACACTGATCAAACTATCTCACAATTATCAAGAGATTTCTCTGGGATGGCTTCAAGGTTTGGCAAAGCAAATTAGAATAAACAATGGCTCCACAGCACATAGTTCTTTAGTAAAGGAGGTAATAAAAATGTCTTCCGGATGCCTGGGTAACAAAGACAGTAAAAATAGCCATCACGAGGAAAATGCATAAGGACACAATGTCTTCAACCCACAGAAGACATATGTAAGTGACAGTGTTTGGCGCTGAGCGAGAGATGAGAATAGAACAGGAAACTGAGCCTATGCGAGCATCGATCACTTTTATGTCCCTGGTCTGTTTGCATATTTTAGACCTATAAACAACATGAATGATGTGCCGCGTAATGCGCTATAATCGAGATTTATTCAATTGGGGGTTGAGGGGTAGGAAACAATCCCAGAATCAGGAGGGGCCATCCCCTGTATGTGTGTGCTCTGTGATTTATTTGATTTAATTAGATCTCCAATGTAAAACAGCTCGCAGGAAAGGAAAAAAAGAAGGTAAAGACGAGCGCCTGGGGAGCCATAAATAACACCAGGCTCTTTCGCCTTTCTCTTTCGCCTCTCCCTAGTCTTTTTGGCAACTCTGTGATCTTTCCCGTGCACAATCTCTTCGCCCCCCCGCCCCCCGGATATCCAGGAGAATGTTTTTCTTCACCTCTTTTCCTGTGATTTCTTCAGTCGCCGTTTTGCTGTGAGTCATTCCTTGTCTTCCAATCCACTTCTCCCCCCCTCCATTTGCCTTTGCACCGTTCCCAGCTGAATAATGACAGGGGGTAAACACCTCATTAAGCTAAAAGGCCCACAGGAACGATCAGATACATGGTACTCTGTTGACTGTTGCCGTGAATGCTCATTTAGACATTGTGAACGTAAAAAAACAGAAGGTATCCCACACAGAAAGTGGATTACAAGGACGGGCTGATTCATCGGAAAGCCTGTCTCAAATCTGATTTGAGCAAATTGCAGACAATCATCTGTGCATTTCTTGTTGCTCTGTTCTTCCCCTCTCTCCAGCCAATCACGTGAGGCCGTGAAAAAGGATTTATGGCAGATGATCAAAAGAGAAGAGGAACATAAATCTACACTTTCTAGTGATAAAAGCTGGCCAAAGTGTTTTCTCGGACTCCTCTTATAATCATAGCCGACCGTGTTCATCGTCCTGACACCAGACGCAAAAAGCTGAGGGACTTGTCTCTCACTTGTTGTCACATTTATGATAACTGAAAGACACCTGTTGACACTTTGCAGCACTATATGACTGCATTCATTAATGACGATCATCCGAAGTCCACATAGCGTCGCCGGTTAGTGAGTTTGAATATTACATGAGAAACCGGGTATGTTTTCTAATTAACCATGGTTCTTTTCGTAATACCTTAGCGAGGTAAATGGCTCTTGAGGAAGGTCCTATTTTCCTTTTTCAGTCTTTATTTAAGACAAAGCAGAAATTCCGAATAATTGTGTGTGTCGGCGCGACGATGTAGCGTCTCCGCACTCCGTACAGAAGCAGAATACGACCTCAAAAATGAACTCAGCGCAACCGAATCTGTATATGGCTCATAAGTCCACGACTTTCCCACTTCTTTCTCTGACAGTCGGCACAACATAATGAATTACTCCATGATTTATGCACAATATGCAATAACGCATGGCCCATATCTTCAGGGGTTCTAATGGCATTTCACCTAATTGTATTATGCGGTGGTTTGTGGCCATTAAATGAACCATCACCTCTGGTAATCTTGGTCTTAAGAGAGGATGACAGAATTCCCCTGCCCTCCGAACAATAAAATCTGCACTGCAAAATTTGACTTGCAAAGGGGGTTCATATCACGCCATCATACATGCCAGGATGATGCTTTTAGAAAATAAAACATGTTCTTCTTAGAGAGACATGCTTTGGATAAACTTCAAACGATATTAAAATTGATAGCTTCTTAATGAATAATGATTAAGAAAGCAACTTATGCAGAGAAAAACATGTCCACAAAAACAGCTCAGTCGGTATGTCAAGTTGTCTTGTGTGAAAGGATGAGTAAACTGAAAGTTGTTGATTTGGATGAGTGAAGTCCAGTCGCAATGCTGCCTGCTGGAAATCTCCATTTCAAGTCAGTGCTACTTTGGGGGGACTAGAAAAAAATAAATAAATAAATAAAATGAAATAAATAACAGACAAAACAATTGGTCGATTGCTCCAAAGAGTCACAATATGTTCTTTTCAGGGAAAATTTGTAGTAATTAATGAAAGCAGAGTCACACTTAATATAGTATTCATTGAACAAAAAATGGATATAACTGTAAATATTCATGAGAGATCTGCTTTCCCCAGAAAATGAATTCAAATGTGAGGACCTTCGTCCTGACCTATTTACTCACTCACCTCTCCACTTTGACCCGCGCAGAGCTCTTCGAGGACCCGGCAGCGATGACGGAATAGGTGAAGCGTCATTAATGGTCTTATGTCCCGTGTGTCAGGGGCCACATGGGACGGGGTGGTTGGGGGGGGCCGCTGGAGTCCGGAGGCTTGTCCTGTGTCACGCTGAAGGTGCCCTTCAGTCTTGTGTTCGTAATAACGCTGCTCATCTGCGCACTTTAAAAAGCGCAAATGGAGTGCAAAAATTGTACGACTAGAACAGTCAAATAACAGCAGGCATGAGTTGCTGAGTAACTGTGAGACATTAGATAATTTCCAATGGCTGGAGACACCTGGACTTCTGTCAGAAGTAAAAGTTACCATGACTGAAAACACATTATTTTGGTGAACGGTGGTTTGCACACTGAACTTGAATCCCCACACGCAGTGAAAAAAAACAATGATACATAAATACATCTATTGTGTAAATGGAGAGGCAATCGGGAGCATTTTGAGCCGATTGAGCGAGACACAGAGAGGAGAAATATGCAAAGGCATTCATTCTGCACATATATTGCACTTTATAAAGCCTTTCAGTCATTTCGATTAATGCGATTGCACCAGCTCAAGGGAAGGAGACATGAGCCCAACAAAAAAAAATCTTTTTTTTTTCTCCACTTCTATTATGTTTTTGGAATAAATGAAGAAAAATAATTTGGACAGTCACGTTTCCCCACCATGCCATTTTGGATATCATCGTGAATTATGGAATGTATCGAAGTCAGTCACAAGGAGTAATGCGCTTTCTGCCATGACAAAACTACATGGCTTGTCCCCGTGTCTTTGGTAATTTTGGGAGAACTTCAGCCATTACAGCTCGGACTTCCAGAAAGCGTTTTTTGAGAGCATGTACTGTAAGCAAACAAGAAATAAACCATCCTTCCTCATACCTACCTGATAAATCTACCTTCCTTAGCTTATCAAAGCTCCCTTCACTGACTCTCCTAAGCTCTTGGTCCACATAAACACATCAGTATGCCAGAACTGCCGCTGCAGGATTTAGGCACATTGGCTGCGCTGCTCAGATCTCAGTATACATCCTAATGAGAACGGTTGCAGGTTCAACTCCAGGTCACCCTCAGGGTTACCCATGAGGTCGGGGGATAGGGAAGAACCCTTGGAAGTGACTACACCATGAGAATCGCAATGATAAGGGAGATTATGGGATGTTTCACTAGGTCAAAGAGGGGAGAAGAAAAGGGGATCTACACAGGGAGCTGGTGATTATGTTACTTGGTCTGTACACAGATCTCTACAAGTGTGCACGCAAGAACAGATGGGAGTGCACTGGATGCAAAGTCTTTCCCACAACACACATGCATGTGCAACAGCAGACACATAACTGCAAATTGCTTCACGGCCATTTGTGGGCTAAAATGTCTGTGGTTGATGGAATAATGGAGACGGGATATTGATACTTTTTCTGCATCACCCATGGAGTGTCATATCTTCAATTTAAAAACAGAAAAACAGCAGAAGTAAACAAACACACAGATACTTCAGCCTGAGTCCATGATGTTAATCCAAAAGCAATGCAAATGGCATCTCCTGAATTGTAATTATAGAATTAACTTTGTAACCTTTTTTGTCTGAAGGAAATAGACAAGACACGGCTTGAGAATAATACTGCTTTCAACATGGAGGCATAATAAGGATAAAAAAACACAGTTGAACATTTTAAAATGTCTCAAGAAGAAACATTTGCTCTTACTTATAATGAATATTACAAAAACTTGAGATTGATTTTATCATTTCTTTGTGCTTTGCATATTTATATCAATATCAGCAAAGATCACAGCATTTAATTAATGCCTCTTCTCCCCGCGTGGTTTTTGTATTCCTGTGTTTTATCTGCTCTGTGCTCCTCAGTGCTGAATTAAGCTAAACCAACGAGACCGGTGTTGTGTGCGCGTGTGACAAAATCAGGAGACGGCAGAGGCAGCAAGCCTAATTTTCAGAAGTGCATACCTCACATAGTGCAATGAAAACACTAAGTGAGCCCTCAGTGTGGCCTAATGCAGCTCAAGTAGATGGTTTTATGACATTACCCACACTTGTACAGATGGATGCACATGTATACGCACAGTGATGCTGATGGTGGAATAGGTACTATTCCACAGAGCTGCCTTCTGCTTCCAATTGCAGGCCCTCAGAACACATTTTCAGCAGTTGAATTTAACTACCCTCTTCAACTGCTCCATTTGCTTTTTCCTGCCTTTCTGCATTTTTCTCCTCCTTTTATTTTACACCTTTTTTTATTCCTGTCTCATCTCAGTCTCCTCTTGCTCTCTCATCCCCTTCCTGCCTAACTCTCATCGCTGTCTCCAAATACTCTGACTGCTTGTCTTCTGTACCCTTTTATCCCTCTGTAGGGCCTCTGCATCACTTCACACCATCTTTAACTATGTGCACCCTGTGCCGTATAGATTCACAGTCCCATGGCTAATTACTGAGACAAGAGCTTAGACATGGATTCTGCTGGAAAATAAAAAACGACTGAGGCAGCCAAAGCTAAATTGAGTCATGCAGTGTCTCCTCAGACAATCTGTCAAGCAAGAATCAGAGCAAATGTGAGTGTATGTACATTTTGCAAATGCAATAGGTAGGAGCTTGCACATGAACATCCTGTCAGGTACAAGGAAGCGAAAAAAAAAAAAAGCATGATTAAAAGTGTGGGCTGACATACTTTAAGAGAGAGAGAGAGAGTGAGGGAGAAACTTCAAGCATGACTTTGCAGCTTTTCTGCATTGCTAAAAGAAGACAAACAGGTCGCCCTGTGGTACTCTCAGGACAAACAAGAAGAGAAGATTTAAGCCTTATACTAATTTCTTGTTTATAACTAAACTCAACCAAAAGACAGTTGATAGATGCAAGCGGCCCTGCGATCGACTGGGGTCAACCTTGCCTCTCACCCGGTTACACCCGAGATCGGCTCAAGCCCCTCCGTGACCCCGAGCCCAGGATAAGGGGTCTGAATGAAGATCTGAATGAATGAATTGTTCAATAAACCAAAAGAAGAAAGTTTGAAATACGCGTGCAATGCAGGGAAGATGTGAGAGGGATGATAAAAACTTTCAGATAAAAAGATTCTGAGAAAAAAGGGGCAAACAGTGAACAAAGGGGAGAATAGCAAGACTGGGGAAAAGTACACTCAGAATAAATATAAGCCACGGTCTTGTTTGACGAGGAACAAACAAAGACACCCATTGCTGCAAGGACAACAACAGCAGACCTGCAGAACTCAATGGCTCTGGTGAAGGATTAAGAAATAAAATTATTCTCTAATGAAATCCATTCTCCTCAACCACCTGACATGTATCATGTGTTGCCGAGCCTTTTCAAATCTGGCTCCAACCTTGTACATTGTTGATTTTCGGGGCCTTATATACTTTACTGTTGGAACTACATTCAGTCAATTCGTTGAATTAAGGGAGACATCAATACAGTCATTTTATACTGACAGAGCATTTCAAGCCATAATGAAATAGAGGTGATGCAGCAGTCATGACTGTTTGTACAAATACTTTTATTTATAAAGTATATAAATTTATAAACACTCAAAGAGGTATGAGCCGACAATTGAGTACAGTTATTTTATGACCATTATAGATGCTTAAAAAATGTAATATGTGGTACTTCACCTCGTTTTTGTTGTACTTTGAGTTGGTGTTAAAGAATGACCTTGTGGTGGTCCAGCTCTTGGAAAGCCTTCAGAATTGCTCAGCTAATTTGGACAAATGATCACGTTGTGATCTATTCAAGTCACATTACATCTCTTAGCCTTGTGTTTTCTCTCTCTTTCATCATGCCTCCAAGCTCTGTCTCTTAGGGAAAACCGAGGTCTTCTGACTCAGGTTTGCCTGTAGAGGATTCTGGTGAACAATGTTTTGTTTTGTATAGGATGTTTTTAGTAGATGTGCTCCGTACAGCAACATCTGACCACTCTCAGCAGAGGATCTTACAGAATCGCCTCTTGCGATTTCATCCCCTATAAACAAAAACACAATTTGCGAAGCCTACAGATGACCCATATGTCATGTTTTAATGGTAGATTGCGGCTGGATTTTGTAAGGACGACAGTCCAGACTGGTAGTCATAGAGTGATAGGTTTTCCACAGATGATGGTCTTTCTAAATGCTACGACAACAAAACTGCAATGTATTTTTCACACACCTCTTGGAAAGACTCATTCCTGCATATGACATTGTGTGTTAAGATATGAAATATTATAACTTTGCACTTTCTGAACACAAAATTTAACAGTTCCATAAAGTGTCCATTGAAAGTCACTGCAATGTCAACAATACACACTGTGCATGCTCCTCTGAGATAGGATGCGAACCAATTTAAGGCAGTCCCCAAAATCCCAACTAACTGAGTGAGTCTGCTTATAAAAAATAGCCTGGTGAGCATTAACAATACTGGAGCTTAAATTGAGCATCACCAATAAACACAACAGCCAATCACCAGCCGCCCTTGTGGCCAAACCCTAACTCGAAGGGATCAATGCAGATGTCTCTTCGAAGCATCTGGAAGCTTCAAAATGTTTCAAATAGAACAGGCGGTTTGAAAATATGCCTGTCATTAATTAATACGGAAGCATTCGAAATACATCGCATGGATTGTTTTGCTTCTCCTGCTTGTGTCAATATAGTAGTGCAGCACTCTTTTTCCGGTTCTTGACCATTATCCTGCAAGAAATATGCGCCTTCCTGCTGCAGTACTTTGCTACTCCCACACCTATTCTCCATCTGACAGTACTGGGTTCATGGTGGGTTCCTTCCTCTTTCCCTTGCCGCTCTCTTCCTCCTACAGATTCTGCAGTGAGCGCAGGTAGTTTGAGCTGTGCCCTCCTTTACACATGCATACTTGTAGTGGCGCTCTGCTGTCAGAGCCATCAATAGTCAAAATGGCATTACTTATTGAGTCTCTGGTGCTAAGTCCTTGATTCACTCTTATATAATCCAGCTATCAATGACTGTCATCCATCAGTGAGCACAGTGATTGTGCATGTCGGTACAAACGACATCATGTGCAGACAATCAGTCAAGCTCAAGGATAATAATGAGCAATTCCGAGCTACAGAATACTGTTTAATCCCTAGTGATGCCTGAATTTACAATGTGAGGGATGGAGAACTTGAGAGCTAACGATTGTTGTCATAACATTTGGTATTTGAATGCAACACATTCACCCCATTACCCTGGAGAGAGAAAGCTGCAGTGGCAATTATTTGAAGACAGTGGGGGCGGGGGGGGGGGGGGGGGGGGGGAAAAAAGGGGGGGGGGAAGTTTTTTTTTTGGGGGAGTGGGGGGGCTTTTGGG
>CAAKHD010034278.1:186312-197346 GCA_901007705.1 Fistularia tabacaria | reverse complement strand
AAATATAATATTGCAATTTTTTTTTGATATTAGTTTTTTTATTTAAACACCCCCCCCCCCCGCGCGGCGGGGGGGAAGAGGGGGGGGGGGGAGGGGGGGGGGGGGGGGGGGGGGGGGGGGGGGGGGGGGGGGGGGGGTGAGCAATAAGTGCAGGGACAATGTTTTCATTCTGCAGGACTGTGAGGGCATTTGAGGGAGTTCATAGGTGAGACCGTGATTTCTGAGTTCATCACATTTTTACTGTGGAGATCACTCAAGTTCGTGAGCGGCTGGAGAAACATCAGAGTTATTTACTGAGATTCACCAGGGAAGTCAGCTCTGATTTTAGGCAAGCGTTAAAAGAATTAATAATCATAGGTCTCCACCTTTTTTCCCATGGCTGAGCACCCAGGGCTGTGTAAAAGGTATCCCCCACCAGAGTTATGCAAACCAACATCTAGATTGGTAACATTTATTCTGACAGCATTTGTAAGTGCCAGCTAATGTTAATTATAGAGACCTGTTTCCATTAGTATGATAAAGAGATTCAAGTGTCCTTCTTGGTCAGAAGTGAAACAAACACAAGGACAAAACCTTAATTCCAACGCTGAATGCTCTTTTGTACTTAACCAGAAAATGTTGTTTGTAAAGAAATCCATGTATTAACATCAGTTAACCATATATTAGCATCCATTAGCATCTATTAGCATGACATAGCAGCTGCGTGCCTGTTTTAGCCGTTCTCAGGCTTTTATTAATCTTGTGTTGGTTGTTACTATCCTAGCATTAGCATTTAGTAGTTGAGTTTTTGGATACAGTGCATTGACATTTAACACCCTCTTAGCCAGTCACATAGTTTTTATGGTTGTATATGGGGTAAGAAATCTAAAGTAACTCTACAGCGAACAATGTGAACAACAATATACTGAAAAAGCGTGACAGTAAAATAATAATCACCAAACAAAGAGCATTGTTTATGGGAGGTCGAGGGGTCAAACTCAGTTGGAGTCATCTTTATGATCAGAGAGGATTACACAAGTGAATTACTCCTGCGAGGGCATCTAGGTATTTTCCAAACAATTGAGACATTAAACGGTTGCAGCCTCATTAGAGGAGTCCAAACACCAATGTACTTTGACCAGCTTAAAGGATGTCAGAGATGAACACCTCAGACATACTTGCAAACTTTGGCTTGCTTTGCAAAAAACATACCAGCTGGGCTCTTAACTTTGATGCTTCAGAAAGCAGAGACTCTGCAGGACTAAAGGATATGATAAACCAGCATTTTCGAGACGTGTGAACTTAAGCAGCACTCCTGAAAATCCTGCCAGAATCTAGCGTGAGTAAATGAGACCTTTTCCTTTGTCAGCAACTCATTAGTAAAAAGCGCAGAGATAATACTTTATACGAACCTCACATTATCAGACTAAAAAAAAAATAATAAATACAAAAAAAATTATGAATTCCTAGTTACGGATTAAGGAAAAAAAAATTGCGTTTGCTTAAAAATTAAGGTAATTGATAATTATTGTAGATTGAACACTTCAAATATTGTCAAATTTATTATTATTTGTCACTCACAAGACAGTTTAAAAAGTTGGAGGTGTTTCAATACTCGCAAATGTCTCAATTTTCTTTTTGTAATGAAATAGGAAAAATAGACGTGCATCGAGAATTTCATGTGAAACAAGACATTTCCTTCATGGGTTGTACTTTCTTGAAAGCCACTGTTAAATGTAACACGGCAGTGGTTCTGTGCTAATGTTGGTTGTTGGTTTAATCAATCCTGGCTCAAAAACATGTTGGTATGATCATCATCCACATGGATTGAGTCCAATTTGGTGGCAGTTTATCAATATCGCTATTCTAAACCAAGGAAGAAAGAAATTTGAAAGAAGTGAAGATTGCTGCCTCTCCTCCTGTCTGTCATTGAATTCATAATCCCTCATTCTTATATTCAATATGCGTGATCTTTCAGCTTGTATTTGTGGAAATGTTTCTTATTCCTTTCTCTGATTTACTGCTGTTTTTGATTACTGACTAAAATGTGGTTCTCCCTGGTTTCCCCAAATTGCCAATTTTTGTCTTACTGTAGGTCCCTGATCACCACTGGAGCCTTTTTTTTTGTTTCATTTTAGATCGTGTTGCCTTGTTGTATATTTGTATTATTGTATTTTGATCTCTGACCTGCCTGCTCTCCTTCAGTGTTGTTTCTACACGACTAATAATTGGATCTTTGTCTGTATAGGCATTTGCTCTTTGGTGTTTTCCACGCACTTGTGTCTCTACCAATGGTGAGTTCTTACACTTTGAAGTTTCAGAGGTTAATGGACGAGACCCTGTGCATTTACACAACTGAGTCGTGACTGAGTCATACAGCTTTTATAGTCAGACCTCAGACCTCTGCCAAGGCCGGTCCTTTATTACATACAATATTGCAAACTACGGGTGTCTGGAATTACCCATCATAAACCCCCAGACATATACCTTTTCTTTCTCAAGAAGAAGAAGGGCCTTTATTTTGTCACATTCAGTTATGTATATAGCACAACATCAGTGAAATTTGTTTACTGCATTTAACACGTAATGGATGAACAATGTGCGGTGAGAAACCACTTAGGAGCGCCCACGGAGCAATTAGGGGTTCAGTGTCCTACTCTTCAACACTCTGACAGACTAGGAGGAGCTTGGAACCAGGAACGTTCAGTTCCAAGATGACCACCTCTGATAAAGGCTTTTATACGTTTTCTGAAACGTATACAAATTTCCAGGAAAGTTCTGGATCTGGACTGGCCGAGGAGTTTTGGCGGAATATTACTTGCTTTTCTGTCCTCACATCCACATAGAAAAATCTAAATGTAAATTTTTTGAACCATCAGCGAACAGAAAAATGGCAGGCTAAAGGATGCGGTAGAAGCAGTGGGAGACTGACAAGGGAGATTGATATCGTGAACTCCAGAAGACAGGGAAAAGTTAAATCCACACAGAGACGGAGAGATTAAGAATAAAGAAAAATGCTGATTACATTACGCCCGTGAACGGTGCGGTGAACAGTGTACCGTGATTTAAATCAAATTCTTTGATATTGTCTTTGATACTCACCACTCCAAGTCTGCAGGGATTCAAGGCAACGCCAGCATCTCTCTCACACACACAGAACATTTTCTTCACATTTGTGTACTAATTAAGCAAGCAGCACTTCTAAGCATAAAAAAGGCTTGTGGTTAGAATGCATATGCATTATATTTATACATTATTTAGATTATCATCACATCAGCTTCCTTCGAAGGACCAGAATCCAGACTTTAATGTCAGGAAAAGATGATTGGAGAATGTTAAACTGTTAAACTGTTAAACTGGGCAACAAACGTCAGAATGAATGTGGACAGAGTGTGTGTCTTAGCAACATGACCTAACTGTCTTACCGATTTCACAATTTCAGGGAAGGAATAAGAGAAAGAGATTCACTCGAACTGCGCAGCCGTCTTCTCACATCTTAGTATCAATACTTGGCGATTGATTCACATCCGTTTATCTCCATTTGAAATGGCAGTCGCGACATGCCTTGCATTTGCATCAATAACGCTGTTCTACCATTGTGTGGACGGCTGGTAATGACTAGTCACTCATTGACAGGATGCACTTCACAGGAGTAACAATACCGAGACTACGTTCAAAAAAATACACTGCCTACCAATGTGGCAGACTGTGTATAAAAGAATAAGTCTATCTCCAGCTATTTATTCAGGCCGTTTATTGTTTTACAGCAGATTGAGTGAGCACGCTAAGGAACGATCATGTCTTTTATTGCCTGGATGTAATGTTCTATTATCTTGCAAATGTGCTTGTTTACAAGTTATAAATTGATAAATCATAATGACTCTAATGGTATTTGCGCTGTTTTGGTTTGTGTCGTATTCTGCTAACATTACGTTTGCCATCAGTCATGGAAAAAAATAAACATGTGACATCACAACAATTTTACTTTTCGCAAGGAAGATAAAAGATATAGAAAGAATGAGACAAGTGCAGACAGCCCAGTGTTTGGATTTAAGGCAAAAAAAATATTTACAGTTATAAAAACACATACACGTATTAATCTTACTTCACTTCAAAATGTGTTCTCAAGTGACCGTCACTGATGAGAAAATCACTTTAAAAGGAACAGTCTTCATTCGGGGGAAACCTGGGAGGGGATGTCTGAAACATGTGCTTCTGCACCTCGTTGAAATAATAACCACCGTTGCATGAACTGAATTTCCAATCGCACACACCAGACAATTCTTCAAACTCTTCTACATCTGCACTTTCTGACCCCAAATAGTGGCACAACAGCATGCAATACTCACTACTAACAACACTATATCTGCAGAAATGTTTTTGCAACCGCAGTGATCACACACACGCTGCAAGAGTTGGTCATACAAGCTTCCCCTTTGCACATTACAGGTCCAAGGGGAAAATATTAATCATATTATAAGCTCTGTCTGCAAATCAGGGATGTTAAAAGGTAGACAGAAAGACACAGAATGTGCTATCATTTGTCCAAATGTGCTAGAACACATGAAGAAATCTGTTTTTCCTCTGATTGTTGGTACGTAATAAACGTTTGAAAAACAACAAAGTGTCTGTCTAACTATCTCATTAGGATGTGGCTCCATCATCAATATGCATGCTCGTGCATTGTCACATGATAAGTGAGGAAAATAGTGCAATAATGGTACAACTTAAGTACCAAGTAAGCAAGCTTGTGTAACCTCTTACCTGATCAACCACTGACACTGGCTTGGTGCTCATGGACATTTTCAATTGGTCTTCTCTGGAAAAAAAAATCAGAGCCATCGAGGGGAACGTTTTCCACTCTTTGGTTGTGCTGACCAGGACCTGATGAAGAAATGCGCAAATATTTCACATTATACGTTTATAACATTTCATATTAATCTGCTTTACTTGAGGCAAGACAAATAAAAGCAGGCGCATACTTGTGAACTTTTCGCTGATTTTAAAGCTGCTGAATATCCTGGATGGTTCGCACATACTGTACATTACATGAGAATATGTAATCCCACCTTTCAGACAGAAATTTACAAGAACTGCACCCAAGTACTTCTTATTGTAAGTAAAAGACTGGCAGCAGATGGCAGATCTCCCCTCAGGAATTTCCGGAGACTCGTGGCCGTCAAGAAGTGTTGCATGTATACAATACATCCACACAGTCTGGATTGTCTATCTTAACGCAGCATATGCTCAACGTGTTTTAAAGTATAAAGTATTTGTCTCTGGATTATCCATGTTTTGAAACAAAATGGGCAACCGACTTCAGGCTGTCTTCTCTGAGGTGAATCAGGGTCAGTTACATGAAATCGTACTTATTAGCTACAACTGCCAGATGCATTTGGGAGCCAAAACATGCACAGCAAAACAGAAAAATGTATGCACTCACTGTCAGTGTTCCACAGGGGAAAACAAAAATAATGGGGAAAAAATAAAAAACATTTATGAAGCCATTTTCATTCAAAGACATAGTACCTAATTTTGAAAACTGTTCTTGAGAAGAAAAGAAAAGCCCCGAGGGTTTATCCATTATACAACACTGTTTCCGCATACCATTTTTATTTTCAAACCTGAACCGCAAGCCTTTTAGTAGTTATGGAAAATAGGTTTCACAACTAGTTTTGAGATGGTTTAAGCGACTTTAGGGCTTTGTCTTCCATTCAGCAATATGATAAGGAAATAAAGGGGCTGTGGGAACGCCATAATGGTTACAGCATGGTGAAAACAGCAGGTGTTTAACCTGAAAGCTAATGAGCTTATGATTACACAAGCGCCGGGTGAAAGTCTAACACAAACAGATAGCTTGGCAAAACACCTTAAGCCAATGCTAATATTATAGACAATTATGGTAACATATGATAACAAAGTCCCACTCATTCTTTATGGACTCTGCACGCCATATTTTCGCCTTCACCACCGGAAATGCAGTGTCACAGGGGACTTCGAATGATGAAGAATAAAATTTTCCCTCGTGTTCCATGCACCGCAGGCCTGTTCATAAATGCAAATTCAGTAATGGGTAAAATAATTGTATGTGTGTGTGCACTATTAAGCACATTTTAATGTGTATTTCCTAGTGAAAGTGTTTAGACGTGCATGCTTGTGTCTGCATATCTGCCTCTGTATGACTACACTTGCATGTGTGTGTGTGTGAGAGAGAGAGAGAGAGAGATTGACGAAGAAACACTCCTGCAAACAGTCCAAATCTATTTATATGCTAATTGGATTTTGGCTAAACGGTTTGAAGTGCCTCATAGGTTGAGTCCCGTGGTGAAATGGGGCAAGTCATAAATTATCCAAGTAAGTCATGAATCTATCAATTTTGAAACAACATTTTTCGCTGGGAGTGTAATTGAGGTAAATATTAGGTTATAGTCCCAAAGAGATGGAGCTAATTAAAATGCATGGCGGTGAAAGGGCGGAGCTTCACAGTCTTGACAATGTCCTTGGTTTGACGGACAGTCGGGAAATGTTGATACCTGGGCCCCTGGCCTGACTCTGCATGAGGAATCTGTCTCCTGGAGCAGCTGTAGGGAAGCAACTCCAGTCTTCTCGGGCCGTCCTTGCATCTGGGCTCTGAGAGGACATGCCCATGAACTTTTTCAGATGTTTCACTGACATTGTTACTGATAGGTGGAGGAGAATCCTGAAGGAAAAGGGGGGGATAGAGGAGCGAGAAATATTCCATATCATTACAAGACAACTCACTTCTGGAGCCAGGCTGCACTTAATAACATATACATACATTTTGAAATGCACTTTATACAGTTTAAAAACAACAATAACAGTGCAACAGAAAGTAAATATCTGCATCCATATATGAATGGTTAACGATGAATACATTTATTCATTCATTCTTTATCTATACGGCTTTTCCTGCACTCAGGATTGCCGGGGGCTGGAGCCTATCCCAGCTGTGATTGGACGAGGCAGGGTCCCCCTGGACGGGGTGCCAGTCAATCAGAGGGCCACGTTTAGGGACATGCAACCAATCACACGTCATCCAGAGATATACAACAACTCACTCACTCATTCACAAATCTCATTCACTTTGAGGGTCTGCTGTGAACCTACTGCATGCTTTTGGACAGTGGGAGGAATCCTACCAGGGACCTTCTTGCTGTGAGGCAGAGGCCCGAGCCACTGCGCCACTGCGCCACCAGAAATACATTTAAATCCCAGTAAATACATAAATATATGGTTACTTTTTTTGTTATATCGATTCCAAAAAACAATTTCCAGTCTTCCTTAAGCATGGCACAATTTTTTACACTGTTAAGTCAAACCAAAAAGAGCAGACGTGATCCCGTCAACTATTTCTCCTCCATTTAAATCCAACGGCTTCTGCTGCTTTGTGCAGCAGCGGTAGGAAGACGCCTCCTCACCTGCCTTTCACAGTATAAACAGCAAATGATTGACAACAAACTGTGAGGACGGAGAAGCCGTCGCAAAATGCAAACAGTCAAGGAGTAAAATCCACTAAATGTCACTGTTCTTCCTCACTGCTTTTGTCAGTTATATTGAGAGCTGACAATATCTAGCCTATAGACTATAATGTTCTGACCCAGAAATATACAGGAAATTTACCCATCAGAAACAATTCAATGTTTGGTGTTTAAAAGTCACTGTCAGTGTTCTCTGGTGATAATATTTGTTTGGTTTTACGCTTAGTTACATATGAGAATGTGGTCTTGACATGTGGACCTGACACAGCACATCCTGTACCATCAGACAGCGCCTGAAGAACAAACTGAAATCTAAAGACTTTATAAGAAACACGTATGTTGCTCGTCTAACACAGAATCCAAATAAGTTTACCTTTTTAATACTTTGCAGGTAAACTCTGTCCTGTCACATGCCTGTGACAGTTATTGCGAACCAGGTGTGGCCTGCAGAACCGCACATCATGTTTGCCTCTTACTTCTTTCTCTGTATAAAACTGAGGATTTAAAGTAATCGCCTGAACTGGCATCTGCTCGTTGCTTGAGAAAAGCTCTAGTCTGTGCTGTCCTAAAGAGACATTAATAAAGACAAACCCAGGCATACACGCATGGATGCGTGCGCGCACACGCACACGCACACACACACACACACACACACACCTCCTGCTTGGCTCAAGCTGTGCCTCAGGTGTCATACTTTTCCTCTCCAGAGAGCACCGAGGACAGAAACATGTGCGGCTCATCCCAAGTATAACAGGTGATTTCGATTGCTCTGCATATTAATAGCAATGCAGTCATTGATGTCATGCTAATATTAAATTGCTAGTTCATAGAAGCACCATGATGTGAATGTAATAGATCCCAGTGATAATAGTTGTAGAAAATTGGATCTGAATTGGGACATACAGAGAGCAGTGAATAACATCACCTTGGAACAAACCCTGACTCCCACTGCTGCAGAGAAATCCTGGTTACTGGCAATTTTTCTTGTTGGTGGCTCTTTGAATAATTGATGGCTTGAGCTGAATATAGCTCAGCAATCCATTTATCCTAAACATAGCAGAACTGTCATTTACCTCAAACTGTCATTTCCCCAGACTGCTGTTTTCTCCAACTCCTCCTTGGTAGCTGTCTATCTTTAATCATTACTAACCCAGGCCATTTAGCTTTTCATTATCGGCACAGTGGGTGGAAAGGGGGATGAGCACAACATGCAAATGGAAATACAATTTCAAATAGAAAAGGCAGTCAAGTTACAAATATATGCATACAGCAACGTCAATTGTGCGACGCTGAAAGCAAATGCAAAATGGGTTTAAAAATAATAAATTAAACAATGTGGTGGACAATGTTTGTCACCTGCCACAGTTTGCAGATGTGTCATTTGGACAGTAACTCATAGCACAGTGGATTCATGCATGTAAACACACAAAAATTTCACATGCGCGTGTGCACTAGGGACCAAACTGTGACTGACGGATCACGTTGGTCGTCATCTGATATGTGTGACACGGAGATTGTGCTCGCGCTCGCCGTGAAGCCTGATGATTTTTAATTATACCTGAGTATTTAGAAATCACCCTTCTGAGTAGCAGTCATCACCTATCAACTGTACTCGGGATGAGATTAATTACACAGCCTTAGCAACCTGACAACTCAGTTGTTATATTCTTATAAACTGTATGAGGCACACTTAAACAGTCTTGTCATATTGCCCTTGAATTTCTAAAAAAAATGTTCAGGTTTTGGCACTCCATAGCAGATATTAACTGAGCTGCTTCTAAAAATTGTTTGCATTTGACAACAAGCCACAAATAAATACAGTAACACAACAACGTGCAAACACTGTTAATACTGTTTGAAATCGGTACATGTGAAAAGAAGCCTGTATTAAACCTGGTGAATCCATAGGGATGTATGTTTCTCACTCTCTCTCTCTTTCTACCCCAACCGGTTGAGACAGAAGGCCGCCCACATTGAGCTTGGATCTTTCCAAGATTTCTGCAACGGAGAAAGTGTTTTCTCACTGCTCTTGCCAAGTGCTTTCTAATGGTGGAATGTCGGGTTTCTGTAGATAATTTTAAAAAGAGTGTGCTAAAAACCTGCTCTCCTTGAAAAAAATGTCATCATACAACTTTCTTGTGATTTGGCGCCATATAAATATAATCCCTCTTGATTTGACTATAATATATATTTACAGAACATATATTACTGCAAAACTACTTGAACTATTGTTTCAAAATGAACCAAACAATTACTGTTAAATTATGTAAAAGTGGACAGCAGGGGGTAGTTGATCAGGAGAGAGCAAATCAACGCCAAACTCACACACAAACAGGTTGCATATCTTGATGTGTATTATGGTTGCTACATATATTATTATAGAATAATTACATGAAGGGTTGAGTTCAAAGAAAAGAAAAACCTTAAACTGCAGAGCCAAGAAAAACAAATCATTATCCCCAACTGTAATATTAGGCTTCAAATATGTGGTATATTTGATAAGATACAATGTGCAATAATATTTGGTCTAATCTTAAAACCATATCTCCAAGGCATTCTGTCCACTGTTAATCAAATATGAACTGACAATGGAAAACTACACACACACACACACACACCACATTATACAAGTCGTTACCTCTGTGTAAAGCAGAGGGAAGTTAATCCGACAAAAAAATAACAATCACGATTAGCCGGGCTCAGGTACATATCAATGTGCTTCTTCATTCTCTTCGAGGACTTTGAAAGAACATTAAATCAAATCCTCATGAACTTCCAGGCTACAATAGATAACAATAGATGGTTATCTGTGAATTGCTGTTTCATGCAGTAACTGAAAAAACACCAAGGCAATGCAATGATAAAGTTCGGCTTTGAAAAAATCATGGGGTTTTGTGCTTTTCCCCGCGGGAAACCGAATGCATCAAAAAATGGTTGAAATCCTAAAAAAGTCTTTGCATGTACCTGTCAAATAGTGCCCTTACATGCCATCTAAAATAGTCATGAGATCACTTTTCCAAAAGGTTTTCCCTGTCTTTTTAATTCCAAAGTTGTATTAGTCACTAATACATAGTGTAAAATAGATACCAATGTCTGTAAGTGGCCAGAGAATCTCCTCTTAACCTTCAGTATATTCTGCTAAGCAGAACCTCGAGAAGGATCAATAACCTATTATACAGCAGCATTTGCAATGTACAAGATATAACCTGTGAAAATACTTGATTTGAAATGAAAAAAAAGCAAAATACATAGTGGAGCCTTATTTTTTGTCTTAAGCCGTCCTCAACACCCCGTTCTATCACACTAATGACCGCACAAGTGAAGCTGATGATGGCCATACCAATGCTTGACTTTCTATGAAAGTGACAGGTTTTGACTAATAGCCATGTATCCTGCTATGTATTGTATGTGTGTGTGTGTGTGTGTGTGTGTGTGTGTGTGTGTGTGTGTGTGTGTGTGTGTGTGTGCGTGTGTGCTCCCTCCCCCTCCCCTTCTTCTCCCTCTCTTTTCTCTTTAAACCTTTTTTTTTTCCCCTCCGGCGACGTTTTTTTTTTAA
>CAAKHD010034278.1:163623-186292 GCA_901007705.1 Fistularia tabacaria | reverse complement strand
TTTTATGAAAGTGACAGGTTTTGACTAATAGCCATGTATCCTGCTATGTGTGTGTATGTGTGTGTGTGTGTGTGTGTGTGTGTGTGTGTGTGTGTGTGTGTGTGTGTGTGTGTGTGCGTGTAGGCTACCACCCCATCCCATTCTTCATCCCCTCATTACTCTTAAAACCTGTCTTTCTTCCCACTCGAGCAGCGTTCTATTTTCAGACTATATTTCCATATGCAACCCCGGTACGAGAGATGATATATATTCTTTGTGTATATCAGTGTGCTAATGGACGTCAGGAAGCATATCAGCGTGCATGCGTTTGTTATGCATTTGACGTATCTATATAATAAATGCACACAAACTCATGACTTAATAACAAATCCATCTAAATATAAAAAAAAATCTTACGGCGCCTTTTTGGGTTTTTGTGATAATTTGCTTTATAGTCTGCTAATTTTCAATGCTTTGAGTAAAAACAAGGCAAGTGTTCCTCAAATAGTTTTTGAGGTTGTATGTTGGTAATTTATATAGATATAATATCTATATAATAGGCATCTATTTGTTGCTGTTTATTGCTTTAACAAAACATCTTCGTGAAAAGGCTGGAGCCTCCATCTTATCCCATACTTTGTCCCCAGACTTACCAGCGTTCAATAATCAAACACCCTGATTTAAAGTCAAAAAACACTTTCTAGATCCATTGCGTCACACCTGTAGTTCATCCGCCCCCGTTTCCATCAGCAACAGATCGGTAGGCGAAGGGACCATTAAAAGTGAGATAGTTCGTAAAGATCGACTAGAAAATGAGCGACTTTATCTCCTACAAGCTTGGGGTGACAAGACCATACAGAGAGAGAAGCAGAAAAACACATAAATATAATGAGATCTCACTCCAGCCACCGTTTAAGGTCATAATTCCTGGTCTTGTTAAATTTTTGTTGTGTTTTCCAAAAAGTAAAACTTTTTCTTGACAAACCTGTGATTTCGAAGGAAATGAGACTCTCCTCTTTTTTTAGTTGCAGAGAGATGGCCCACTCCTGGCCCTTTTGTCCATCTTTGGAATTCCTGTCTTTTATTGTATATATTCAATGTATGTATACCAAGCAGATCGCTTATATTAAACTGAACATCTAAGTTATTTGCTTTTTTTTTTTTTTCTCCTGAACAGACTTCTGTATCATTCTGCAGCGAACCACAGCTGGTGTCTCATTATGGAACCTGATAACCATCTGTCTGATTTTAGGAGTGGAGGTATGGCTGGTGTCATAAGACCTTAATGAGGTTTTAGACAGGTCTGCAATATAGATGGAATGACAGAGAGAAACCATATGGGTCCCATTCTCCTCTTATTTGCATTTTATATGTAGTGCTAAGTTGTATATATTGCCAACAGCGACTGTTTTCTTTTGCATTTGGACGACTTTAACTGCTTTTCTTGTTTTTCTTTTATCTTGCTTTTTTTGCTTTTTCCTTTTTTTTTTTTTTCTCCCCTGTAACCTTCCCACAGTAAAAGCCCTGCAAAGATTTGAATCGTGTTTTATAATGTTTTATATAAGTGTTCAATTAGTCTAAAATCCAGGGGTCTATTTAGGGAGTATTTCACAGAGGTATTATTACAAGCAAATTGACCTATTAGAAACAGGTATTTGAAAGATTTTCCGCTTCAGACTGGAGCCAAAGCAAGTTTGCACTCAGACGTGTCAAGCTTTGTCTCCCTCTGATAAATGTATGAAGTAATCTGTAAACTGTCCGTGGAGTCTGGCACATTAACAGTCCTGTTTAAACAATGACATCCACAGCTGGGCCCTCCTGAATCACCAGCCATCCTGCAAAGGTCCACAGGGTGCGCCTGAACAAATGCCCAGCCGGGGCTTTCTTACATCTTATTAATCACATTTCTCTATGTTGTCCCTCTGGCCGCCTGCCTGGCTGACTGTCTGCTTAGCTCCTAAAATCATCACCAGCTACTTAACAGCTGTCCGTAACCAAACACACACAAAACACCCAGCTGCTACATAAAATGGCACCCATACCTGCATATGGGTGCATCGCCGCACTCACATCTGCTGGCCACATCTGCTGGTGCCCATGCTATGTAAATGAGGGATACGCATACAGTCCCAGGACATGGCTTTTTGGTACAGGGGCCAACTTCACCTGGGGAAGAAAGAAAGAAAGAAAGAAAGGAAGGAAGAAATAGCCCGAGAAATGAACGGAGTCTAAATGATGTGGAAAACATATGGATTCGAATCAAGATAGGAACACAGACAGATAAGATTGCGACGGAAAAATGATAGACGGACTGGGCAATGGATTAAAGGAGTAGAACGCTGAAAAGGAGAAAAATTGTCCGCGTAGGTAAAACACGATCCTAAAAATAGACGGTGTTAAATCACCCAGACCAGGCCGCCTCACATCTCCCTTTTTCCGATCCTATCTGAAAGTTGTAAAAGTTTGAATTTACTTAAATAATGATCTGAGCACTGGGCAGGGTCACAGGCGCCCACGTACATCCGCTGGCAATTCCATTATTGTCAAATAAATAAACCAGATCCGGCCTCTAAAATGTGAATGAATATTCTCAACAGCAGATCGATATAAATTAAATTTAAGCAAATCGCACAAACGCAAACACACACAGTTGGCTGCCACTAGAAACAAAGATGTTTCTGACCAGCTTCTCTGTTTATTTCAGTTTGAAAAAGTGTTTAGATTGATTTTCTTCTATCCAAGTGTCACCTTTCTTTCCCTCTTTCTCCGTATCTACTCGCTTCTTGTCGTGCAAAAACATCTACTTTGGCAGTGGCCAATGTAATGCAAATGAATTCACATCACATACAACACAGAGCGGTGTAAAAAGCGAAAGACGCGTCAAACTTTATTCTCTGCGTCTGATGGCGAGCGTCAATAAGAAAAAAAAAGCGTATAGATTTCAGTTTGTTGTAACTTGAATGCACATTTACTCTTTGAGAGTGTTTTGAGAGGCTCATCCATAAATCGCTGCGTTGACGGCTGGTTAATTGCTCGATCTCTATTGAGTTTGCGTTTCCTGGAAAGACGTGCTTGGCAAGAAGGGGTGGAGTTCCTGTGTTCAAGTCGGCAAAAAGAAAGCAGTTTAAGGGGCGGTGCAATATTTCCTCTGCGTGATCACGGAGGACGACTTCTACGACACGAGGCAGCTCGTGTGGTAGATCGGACGTGGCGAGAAAGAGACACGTCTATCAGAGAGGTCTCCTGTGTGCTCCCTCATCGACGAGTAAAGGGGGGTCGACCGTGGAGGGGAAAGCGTCTTCAGCCCCGCAGAGTGAGGCTCCGCTGTTCCCCAACTACAGTCAGGAATCCAACAGGAAAAGGTTAATACTATTCAACAAAGAGCGGCCAGGAGCTTCCTGGATTTACCAATCAACATTTCCTTCATTGAGAAGGAAAATGGTTGCCAAGGTTGAAGAACTTCCGAGGATAATTGATTATTTGGCGGACTCTGAAATGGGTACTGGAGTCTCATGTTGTTCAACTGTCACGATGCGACAGGTGGCTTTCAAGCATTAACTGGGACACATAAGGGGCCCAAGAATACATGGTTTATTTAACTCTTAAACGTGCCGGTCTGAAAGTAAGATTACGTCTCTATATCGCCCTAAAAAGTCGTATATCCTGTGGTCGGAGAAACAAGCTGTTTTTGCTGGAAGCTTGTTCCAGAACGCCGAGGCAGCAGAACAGCGACAGTAACCAGGATTTCACGGTGAAATCAAAAGGAGGGGGAAAAATTAATTTCAACAACCAGTGTGGTCTTTTCCTCAAAGCAATAATTTAGAGAGCATCCACACTTCATAAAATCTAAACAAAATGACACAGTCAGGTTTTTCCATCTGTTACTAAACATACAACCAACCTCTTTTTCTGTCCCATTACTTGTGTTTTGCTTTTCGTCTTTTAAATTCAAGACGGTCACGTTACTCTTTCAACTTTATTTTCAGTGGGGGGAGGCAGATCGGTGCCTAGTTATATTTAAGAATAATTTTTAATTTGATTCATATCACTTTATATCAAGGCAGGAAATTAAAATTACCACAACTTAATTGAAAGACCAGGTCAGTTCAGAAATTAGCGTCGGTCCAATCACTGAGAGCCTGATACCATTAATATCATGTTCATAAATCTAGCACCTCTGAAATTGGAAAAATAACTCACATTATTGTGCTTTCTCATTGTCTGCCATTCTCCCATAATAAAATTGTGGTCTTAATTCTGAAACCAAACACCTGCATCACCAGGTAAGAACCACCAAGCATCCCCAAACAAACATGCATGGAGGGGAACAATATAGCTAATCTGTTTGGTTTTTTTCTTAAGCCAAATACTCCTTTATATTTGAATGCGGTTTACAATCATTCATATCAGAAATGAAAGACGAAAAGAGCTAAAGACCATTTAGAGGCTCCAAATAAAGGAGAAAAATCACCTATAAGCCATGGACTTGGAAAGGGAGCTAAATGGTAAATCCGGCTAAAATACCAAACCACTATTATTTGTGACGGTACAAAAATATATTTAAAAAGATACATATATACATATAAGTATTAAGAAAACATATTCTACCACTCATGGTTCAAACCTTCCATTAAGTGGTAAATATATTTTTATCATGACCGGTGAGTAGCAACAGGTGTTTTACGTTCCCCATGTAAGCACTGGACAATTTCACTAAAATCGATTGTTTTGAAATAAATCATTTTAAAGGGGAATAGATACATTAAAATGAAGACGTATTTTTTGAGCAATTTGCATGAACCACATGATATTCGATTTGTCAAATTGCATCTCATGAACGTATGTTTAATCAATGAGCAGATTTTCCCATTGTAGGTGTTTATTATGTATGTTGTTTATTCCTCAAGTTTATTGATGTCTTTGAAATGGCCTTGTATCGTGGTAGTGCGGGGAAAACTTTAAAATATGAGCAGAATACAAGGAGCCGTTTGAAGAAAAGTGACTTCCCAAGAGTGTGAAGCACCTTAGTCAACCTGCCAACTATATTGGCATATAGAGAGGTTTTTACTTCATTTAAATCCAGCTGATAGATGGGGCCCTGAGAAAGATCCTTCTGTTCTCTGTCTTTTCTCACATCAAATAAAACTCTCATAAGACACTATTATAATAAAGTTCTATGAAAATAAAATATTTAATTTCAATTGCTAATTTCCATTTTCAAATGTTTGGTTATTCTTTTTGTGAATACCATAGTCCACAATCCGCTCTCCGCAACTGTCAGGTAAGCTCATCACCGGGGTGACAAGATCATTTAGAGACAAGACTTTATCTACAGTGTAGAGTACTATAATACACATTATCACATTATGTACATGCATGTACGACGTGCACATTAATATGTATAAAGTTTATTTGCGATGGCGATAACTCTACCTCTGCAAATGAATAATGTGTGTGTCTGTGCGTGTGTGTCACTGCACTTCAGTCCTCAGCAGGGACTCACATCATCATCATTACGTTGACAGCTGACAGTAAAATCCATATATAACTCCATTTTCCCTTTTTTGTTCTTTTTCTTTCATCATCCGACTCCCTTATCTCCCATAAATACAGACTGCACTGTGACATGCCATTAGGCGTCCATGAATATGTCATAAAAATGCAATGAAACACAAAGACAAAAAGTCAATAAGTGACAAACTGTGGCTCACTGAATACTTTTCTATCCTAGATACTTCAGAAATATCTTGCCCAGGGCATTACCTTCCATGCAACTGTCAAATTCTTTGTTTGCCCCACATGGCATTTATTTATTTATGACCTTTCTCTCTGTAGAACAAAAGCAATGTTTCTCGTTATTTCATTGCCTCTTTGTCTTTGTCATTTGTATTTCCCTTTCGCCATCAGCATCTAATTCTGACTCGTTTCAGGACTTCAATTTTAGTGTCATGCTCCCACCGCCCTCCCCCCCATAGATTCCTGCCTCTTTGATTGCTATTCTTGAGTTTATTCTCTCATCATCTGCAGAGTGCGAGGGTGGCACCGTTCCTTTTTAATAAAAGTGTATGTTTAGATACCGGACATTTATTGAAATAATCTCAGACAGAGCCTATAGTTTTTATCGGTGCGTAAACACAATTCTTCTTTTTCCCCGTCTTCTGTTCGTTGCCATTTCACAGTTTCCTCTTTTTCGTTTGTTTGTTTTGTCTTATTCCCCACCTCTCCTCTGCCAACTGTGGTTTGTTATTTTCCTGGAAGCATTATGGTTATTTTTTGACATGTATGCCATTAATGTGGGTTTCCTTTAATGCCTCAATACTTGACACAGTTCACTGCATGCCTGGATGTCCTCTGTAATGGAGAACACGATCCTCTCACAGGAGTCCAACCGACACAGTGGTCACAGGCTTCCTCCAAGCTTTTCTCCTCCGCTTCCTCTCCCCATCGCTCTTGCTGTACGGGCCCGACTCATCACTGTCTCCCACTCGTCTTGTGACATTTTTTTTTTCCCCATTTTTGTCGAAGACAAGCGAAACCACTTGTTGCCACTTTTTACATAAACGCCTCTGATTGTCGAGTCTACAATTAAGCCTTGGGACGTCTGCACCAGCGGCAAACCTGCTCGATCCATCGTGCTTTCAAAGACTGAAAATGCAATTTCAATTTGCTTTACAGGTCAGTGTTTTTACAAAAGTGTGATGCTGAGACCTGTCTTATAGTTGCACGGATCCAGGTTACTATTTGTTGTTAAGCTGTCAAACCAATAGGGAAAGAATCATTTATAGTCAACCCAAGTCATTTCATGCAATGCCATTGCAATTAACTCTATTACTTCGTTATCTGTCTTAGAGAACAGTGGAAACGCACTCTGTTTGTTTTCATCATTATTATTATTGAAACCATCTGTGTTTCAATCATCATGGCTTTCAAACCCTGCCCGTGGACCATGAAATACAAAAAAAAAAAGTGTTTCAATATCATCTGTAGGATTCCATACTGTCAGATAAATTAAAGAAGGAGAATTGGAAAGGCTCAGCCATTGTCCGTGAAACACATACAAGTGCAGATAGACCAAAATCCTTTTTCGCTGGGACCGACACTTTTGCTTGGTCTTCATTATTACTTGCAACGGAACCGCAAATTTTCATCAAAAAGTTATATTACAACTACTCGCTATGTTGTCTTTTTAAATTAAACAAAAAATCTGGTTATAGTAACATAATTTAATGAAAATTCAGTTCCCTATATTTAGACTGAGGGTTTGCGTTAGATTTGCCTGAAAACATTTGAATTTATGTTTGTGGACAAAATTAGACCTCAATCCATTCATTAGAGCTTGAAATGTCATAAATGAATGTTTGTTCATAAGAAAGGTGATCACTGATATTTGATTGTGATAACTTGGGGTGATTATTCATAGATCATTTTGACGTGTAAGTCAAGATAATCCCACCAAATCAAGTTATTTGTACCCCTTTCCGTCGACAAACCCTCACTCTCAATCAGTATCGCAAAAAACATCCATCAGGACCTCTATTAATCTCAACATAACTGGTAACAGAATCGAATTGACAGAAATGACAAACAGGCAGAAACCTATTTGTAACAACTGACAAAACACCCTGCCGTCCCTTCAAGGGACAGGGCAATATTTCACCAATCTATACGAGAGAGAGGAATTCCATTGTCTTTTTTTTTTTAAAAAACAACATACACCCATTTTAAATTCCACATTTTATTTCTCTTCTAGCACTGCTAGAGGGAATCCCACTGCCTCTGCAACGGAAAGGCCATTATCTGATGGGTTGCCCAGAGGGAAGGGGGGAGAAATCATGAGGTAGAGAGCAGAAACAGGAGAAAATGGGGTGTTGAATATGAAACGGGGTAAAAAGGGGGAAATGAAATGGACAGAACGGTAAAGTAAGATTTCGGGCGGCATTTTTTGGCGGCAGTGTGACAATTCTGACACAGGATAGAAGTGTGTTTCTGCGTGTGAGAGAGAAAGCGAACAGGTGAAAGTGTCAGTGTCAAGGACCTTGAGTGAGTCGGAAACTACAAAAAGCTCTATGCAAATGATTAAATATAATTTACCACAACTATGGATCTAGAAATCGGACAGTTCTTCCAACTATGTAACCATCTTCCTCTTTTGCAACATATACCGGTGCGTCCGCCTCACTGCAGGAAGGTCCCGGGTTCAATTCCGACGGCGGCCTTTGAGTATGACTTTGCATGTTGTCTGCATGGGTTTCTCAACTTTCCTTGAAACTTTCCTTCCAACAATCCAAAAAACACGCCTTCAGGTGAATAAATTGTCCGGCCATCTGAAGAGAGTGAATGGTTGTGCGTTGCTATATGTGGCCCTGTGATCGACTGGCGACCGGTCCACGGTGAACCCCGCTTCTCGCCCGACACCCGGGATCGGCTCCAGCCCCACTGCGACCCTGAGTGCAGGAGAAGCGGTATAGAGAATGAATGAATGAATGAATGAATGAATGAATGAATGAAGGGAGGAAAGAGCGATTACTTGCTCCCGCATGACAAACTACAAGGAAATCCACTCTCAGGATATTTGGTTGCTCTCTGCGATTCAAAGTTTTTGATAGTAATGAAGTTTCATTAAATACTGAATCAAACTGTTTCGTCCTGGACTCGGTACTACAGAAATCCATTCCCAAGCAAGTACAGGATCTCTTGAATAAGATCATACATGAAAGAAAAGAAAAACGGAGATCCGTCATCTTTGAAAGCAACCAAATGAACTAAAAAAAATGTCTCTTCTATGTCATGTAGCCCCCTTTTATTTTCTTCAAAAAGTAGACGGGTAAAACTTTCATTGACAACCATGCAGTAAATTTCCTCGCAGCTTTTTTAAAGTACAGAAAATAGAAAAAACCCAAACATGAACCCTGTGATGAAGACACGCTTTCTGCCTAATCTCCTTTTCCTTCTTGTCTTAGTCCCTTCTTAAGATCATGATTGTCTCCTGATAAGACATTTTTAATATTTGTCCCAGTGGGGAACTGTTACCAGGGATACATCTTGGGCTGCAGCTCAGCATGTGGCTAACTACTATACGGCTAAGTTGTCCCTAGGCGATTTTTCATTAACTGGTCATAAAGGAGTCTCCGCATGGAGCCGGTACAAGTGCCCTCAGATCTTCTGCATGAAGCACTCAGAGGAACTGGCCAGAAAGAAATCGAAAGCCAGACAGGGCGGGGAAATAGAAAGGTAGGACCGTGTCTGTAAAGTCAGGTCACACAAGCTATTTTATTATATTTTTTTGTTTTTTCTATTTCTTTTCATCCCCCAAAATGTCCGAGCTCACTGGCAATAATCATGGCTACTTTTCGCCCGGAGAGACCCGCAGTCAGACATATGCTACCTTCGTGACATATGGTGCTTCTGTTGCTTCCTTTCAATGCTACAACAGCAAGACTAGCCAGGCCCCCGTCAACAAACATGGAAAATGTTTTATATTATTGGTCCTTACAAACAAGCTGCAGATGCTGCAATAAAAAATTTAATTATGTAAATGCATTTGTCTACACTTTTCGCACTCCTCAGTAAACCCGTAGACGTGTAGTGTCCAGATAATTCAGGGAAAACCGCGAGAAAAGGATAATATGTGTACAGTAGTATACTGCAGTGCTACAAGTGTACAACCGCTTGACATAATCATTGCAAAACATCACTTGTGTCATGCAATAAATATTGAATGATTTCCACTATTTAGATGCATGAACCACATTACACTCGTGATCATGTAAATCTGTTCATTCCAAGGGGAGATCAGCATCAGGAGGCATTCAGTGGTTACTATTTGTTTTCAACGCAATTTGCACTGTCGCTGCATCCCTGTGAGTAAAGCGGGGGTTTTACAGCAATGACAGCTGGGTTATTTGGAAGTGCCCATAAGAGCAGCATATGTTGCCTTATTTGGTTGGTGTTGCTGACTCAGTGGGTGTCACCATGAGTGGCACATATTGTTGTGCGGTGGTTTTGTCACTGATATGCATAAAAGCTACAAACTGATGTCATGATAGGCAGTATATCAAAAAAGTGATGCATGACGATTTAGTTTTTCAGGAATGCTTAAACTCTCACAGAGAAAGTATCATTGCTAAAGCTGTTAAACGCAGAAGGGAAAAGGGAGTCAGAAACACAATAATTCCTGTTGTCATCGAGGGATTAACATGGATTGCGGTGTCAAATGAAATCATCATATCTCATATTCTCTTCTACATCATGCAGTCCTATGCCTATACAGTACTGATCGGAAGCCAAAGCAGCGCAGGCGATTCATCTGGGATGTGTCCCAGTCTGTTTTCATCTGACGTTGTTTGGGATATTGACACCCTCAGTCTCACTACCACACTACCCGTTTTGAAGAACTCCCAGGGGCTGGTGACCACTCACCTGCCAATACAAGGTAGCGATATATATCACATACTTATGTTTAATCTAAACATTTCCATCATAAATACTGCAAATATCTGAACGGTGAACTTCTAATTTTACTGGAGAGTTTTTGATTTTCTAGCTCCAGTAGCTGTAGGAGAACAAACAAAGAGGAATAAAGAAGAGACCTGGTGAGAAAATAATGACCACAATATTTGTTTTGTTTCTTTGGAGAAAGAGGAAAAGAAGAAAAGATACACAGCAGGAATTCAGGTCCTTCCCGTTGCGCGTTGGAAACTAATGCTGTGATGTCCCATTTCTAAAAGTGAAAAAAAAAAAAAAAAAGCTTGGCATCTGATGACTCTTACGACATCTTAATGTCCCTTTGTGAGCAGGTTCCAGCAACACATAGTTTGTAGGGGAATGAAAGGAGTGACACAAAGACTTTTTTGTCAAGAGTAAGAAAAACAGAGTACAAAGAAAGAGACTTACTTTCGCCAACAGTGATAATGTCAGACGCTCCGTGGCTGATTTGAACACAGTCGTGTTTTGCTTCTTGCAGTTCTCCTCTGTCCCCTTTTCTGTTGGGGGGAAAAAAAAAAAAAAACATGCATCATTTACACAGAGATACAAAATAACTATAATGCATTGACACACGGCAAAAGGGGATACCCATGTTTTGTATGCACAGCTAATAAAGGTTCAGATGAGTGCATCGAATTTTAAGTTCAGGGAAGGATTTCGAGAAGGAAGAAAATAAAACAAAGACAAAAAAGATGTCAACACACCAGCAAGAACATAAATTCATTCATGACTTCACTACACCATTCTACCTCATTGTGTCCTGGATTTAGAACCCCTTTTGATGCCTTGTTGGGGAAGATGCAGTTGGGTCGTGAAGCTGAGCCAACGACTCCATTTTTGCTTCTATCTAAAAAGCCTTTTAAAAACTCTCTTGAGCTCAGCCCCTGTTCGGAAACATGACAGGACCCGAGGCCTGGATGGAATACAGGGGAGGAGCGCCTTTTTTGAAATACATACAAGCGTTCCGGTGCTGAGTTCAAATCCTCCATCAGTATCTCACAGAATCACCGCCTTAATCACTTACCCTCCATCAAAACTCCTCAAACCAATATAAGAAAGTCCATTAATGTACCGCGCAAAAATTGAGCTATGATCTAGGAATTACAGAGGCTCATCTGTCTGGGTTAGCAGTTTAATTGCCAGTTCCCTCCTGTTCAAGTGTCCTTGAGCAAGACATTGAATCCTGACGCTGCTTCAGATGCCAGTTTCTGGCATGGCAGCTCTTGCCAGAGTCACTGTGTGAATGGGACTGCGGAGGGGTGATTAGGAGGCAATGTCACCGAGCACTCGGAGAACTGCTGATGAATAAAAGCACTATATAATTCAGCCCACGGATGCTTTATTGACTTAGAATGACAAGGGTGTCTACACAACTCCAGACTACACAAGAAATCTATGCTATTATATATATGTATATATATATATATATATATATATATATATACATATCTGTCAGCTCAAAAGCACAGCATCATGTCAGCGTGTGAAAATGCTTTGGTTAATAGCAGGATGCTGAATTTTCTATCAGTCAATGTCTTCTCATTGGTTCTTAAGAAAAAGCTGAGGTAAATAGATGGGGTTTTTTCTAACCTGAAATTATAGCTACTCGGTTGAGCTGCTACTCAAATATTGTTCAATGAATTTGACGGTGTAACAACCAACATCAGCAGTGAATCATTGCATTGTCACTAAAATCTCCTGCTGAATCCCAGTAATTTCCCGTCAAAACAGAAATGAATTAAAAAAGGCTAATCCCTGACAGAAGTTGGTATGAAAGTAACTCAATTTTAATGCAAAAAATAAAAAAATTAAAAATTAACTACTAAAATCGGTACAGTCTGGAGATTACCAATGTGCTTAGATGAAGTCCCAGCTGACATACTGCTGCCAGGTTTATTCACCCCTCCCCAGCAACCCCCATTAGCTCTTCCAGACGAAGAGTTACAAGAAGAATGTTCCTCTTCTGTGAGAAGATGACTGTGTATTTAAAGCGCATCTCTTTTGACGGACGCATGAATGATAGAAGTCGATATTTCTCACTTCTTCAACTCTAAACAAATACATTCAAACAAATATCACTCCCACTTTCTTTCGGTTTCGCATTGGAGCACTGACACCTTTGGGAGCTGCAAAGCTCAGGAGTCTGTTCTGCACTTTCCTGGAGCTATAAACCATCAGGTTTGTTCACGAAGGGCGAAGGGGGGGAGCCATCATATTAATACATCGATCTTTCCTTTGTGTCCTTCTGAAAGGGGATAGTCCTCCACCCCAAAAAGAGATTCTGTGTTGCTCTCCGTGTTGAACTCGTAGTTGTAGGTCCTTTAACCACCTTGAACAAACACCACCAATCAAATTCTTTCCCCTATACTTTTCCTCAGCCCATCTTCATGGCAACCTTGTCGGATCCTTGTTTCCTTTTAAGCATCTTGCAATTGGCGGGGATTCGGGCCTTGTGTAGGCGGTCTTTAACCCCTCCTGCCAGGATAATACCACCAAAATGAGCCTGAGCCCAGTTAATTCTGTAATCCTAAAACTATGCAACAGCCTCTTGAAACTGTTCTGACAGTCACCAAATATGTCGAGGCCTGTCCTGATCTCACACACACACACACACACACACACACACACACACACACAGAGCTACCTAAAAAGGAAGATTGTAACAAAATTTTAAAAAACAGTCTTACATATAGAAGTGGAATACAGTATACAAACATTTTAGAAACAATAATGGCACGCATACGGACCTGATATAGAACTTTTTTTGAGGTTAGAGGGGAAGCGCCCTGCACTGATGCCAAATGGGGTTTTCTTTGCCACTGCAGTTCTCTTCAACAGTTCCAGCACACAGCGCAGGTCATTATATGTGCCAACAGGAGGCGATGCTTCTTTCACAGGACCAAACCTCTAATGGATGGATATCAAAGGTTATGAGATGAAGAGTCCAAGTTAGAAAGGGGAATGAAAACTGAAAAATACAGTTTAAAATTCAATGATTAATAGAGCTCTAGTAATCAAAGTGAAATGAGCATTGCTCTTAAATATAACGTTGTACATACTGACTTTCCCTGTAAAAAAATAAAATAAAAAAAATAAAATAATGGAGCACTTTATTACCCACAGTCAGAGGTGGTTGAGACATAACTTGACAAAATAAACTTTTGTGTGTGGGTGTGCACTATTTGAAGGAGTCCTTCTCATTATGGAATAAGAAAGTGGAACTGTTTGACCTCTTGTGGGTTGGAAAACAAAAAAGAAGACATTTTGTGACAGAGCCATCGACGATGGTTATTTCAGAGCATTCAAGACATTATTTGGGTTTAGCTATCATCAACGTTGTAGAATGAAGCTCTAAACTGGGGCACAGCTGTAGACTGAGCTCCTGTTAGCCCTGGATACCCATGTAAGCTATTGCATGTATGTGTAGCGCAACGCATTTTGGTCGCTGGCCATCCAAGTCATCACAAAAAAAAAACAAATTCCTGGAGCATTTTCAAGTATGATGTGATGATGATTTAAATATGTCTGAACACAACCTGAACTTTTAAGAAAGGGTTGAAACGGTGCACCAGGTCTAATGAAAAGAAAAAAACAACTTTGCAGTTTTGGGTCATTTAGCTAAAAACATCTTGGTTGATGAGAAGTTGGAAGATAATGAATTTTGCAGGGACGCCAGAATGTCAATACAAAAATTTCATCGCAATCAACTGCTGAGCGGTGAAGGAAGGCTTTTTTTTTTTTTTTTTAAATCATTTTTCCTTTCTGTTGGAAGATTCGATAAACAAAACAGAGAAGAGAAAGAAATAAATGGAATAAACCATAAAAGAGATCATTTGTATACAAAAACAGAAGGGTAAATAGCTGTGGTGAGGGCTAATAAGACTACCTAAACAGCATCTCCGGCTTACAGATAATGATGTACACAATTCAGGGTATCATACAATATCATGATTGAACTGTGGAGCAGCTTCACTTCCTGGTAGATTTACTTGTCTAATAGCCCTTTATAGCAACGCAGCAAACAAGGAGTCAGAGCAGAACGTTTGCCTTTTCTCCGAGAATTACCGATGCCGATGCTACGTCATTTAACATCATCCTCTCCGGACGGAAACGCTCGGCTGGTTCAAAAAACAAACATGAAAAAGGAACAGCACATTAAAAAACTATTCGGTAATTGATCAGGAAGACGATTATGCACAGCAAAAGAAACAGATCTTGACCCTTACCTTGTGGACACACTGAGCATTAGCTCGGGAAAAGTGTGATAACAGAGTTAAAACCATGTAGGTACGCAGCCTATTATTGCGCACATAAATAGAAATCATTTCAATACTTTAAATACATTGAAAACATAAAATCATTTAAATCAGTGAAATGCACAACAAAAGAAACAGATCCTGATCCTTACCCCGTGGACACACTGAGCATTAGCTCGGGAAAAGTGTGATAACAGTGTTAAAACTATGTAGGTACGCAGCCTAATATTGCGCACATAAATAGAAATCATTTAAATGTGTGTTTAGTCTCGGGTGTTTGTGTCACATTTTTCTGCCGACGATGTTTGACAGTGTCACGGTGCTGGTTGTAATTTAAAGCACCGGAACACTGTTCCTTTTACTAAGCAAAGACAAAGCCCCGATCCCAGTGGCTATTGTGATTCTTCAGGACACTAATGAGGGGAAAAACACTACCCACTGAAAGAAGAATAGACATTCAGTCAGAAAGAACATGTTCCCTTGCAGCAATTACAGTAAATCTGGACATAGTCCTTAAAATCCCTGAAACTCAGTGAGTTGCTGACATCATTTCTGTCTGCAAAGATGGATGAGACCTGATTTAAGTTTGGCGGTAACCCTCTAAATAGGTTGGCAGAAAACAAAATGTGAAAAAGTAGGAGGAAAAATCTAATGTTGAAGGCTGCACTCAAATCAAGCAGCACAAAAAGTACAGGACCACCTGCATCAGACTCACGAAAGGGTCAGAAACAGGGACAAGGACAGTCTCAGCTGTGTTGGTAGAAAGCCTTTCGTGAAATTTAAGAACATTTGCTCAACCAACAATATTTGAAATGTCAGAGTCGGGATACCAAACTGTAAAAGTTTAAAAGTCTTGAGCTCTGTTCTCAAATACAAAGTTCACTTGACTCGAGCTTTACAGAAGCACATATAGTTTCGACATGAACGGACAAAATTATAAAAACATAAATCAGATTGAAACGAGATGTGATTCAAATCATGATCTAGAATCTCCCACTGTCATATTCATGACTTTCAATGCCACACAGCGAACCCGTTCATAAACAATCTGTTTTTCTGCAATTTTTTATTTTTTTTATTTTTTTTCCTTTTTTATTAAGCCAGGACTCAACAATGGCGATGATTAATGAGTTTGCAGTCTGACATAGAATAGATGGCGATAAGGTCTACAGACTCGGCCAGGAGATCTGGATTGGACGCAGTAATAATGTTGGCCAGACAGGTGTTGATAGATATTAAAAAAGCTTCACAACATATAAAAAGAACTGCAGCAACAAGATCACTGGGAGACTTGTCAACATGAATATTAATACGCCATTAAGAACAATCAGCCGACATTCACATCAAGAAGGGCCGTTTTTAAAAGGGCGTGCTGGGGTTCTGAGCAGACACGATTTGCCCGCGCCGGCCCGTCGGTGAAACTTTGATGAGTCACCAGAAATGATTGGTTGATTAAAGCTCTGGGAGAGTGTCACGGTCTGACATTTAGGCCCGCTCCGCTTGACACCAGCCGACCCAGGAGGAGAAAAGCGTGACAAGGCTCGAGATAGTGGTAAATGTTGAGTGGTCAAGGACCTTTTTCCTCATTAACCAGCCACATCAGAGTTAAGTATTCGGCTCCGGATGAGATGAAGCTAGACTGGCTGGTTTTCTTTGGGGGTTTTTTCGTTTGTTATTCCACAAACTAAAAAAATCCAAGGTGCAGGTAGTGGTTGGAGCAGGATCAGCAGGGGTGAACAGAACCCAAGGTTAGAAAGGAAGCGCTGGTATCCGACTCAGCAAAAATAGAAGAGGCTTGTTCCGTAAACAAGATGACATTGTGTCCATATTTGTATTTCATTACTGCTCACCTTTGTCTGCGCCAAAATCTGAGGTTTATATACAGTTCTAAAACAGCTGTGATTGGTCCTTGAAGTGTCCACTATACAGGTCACCATTGAAACAGCTGACAGTGGCGGCCAGAAAAATATTTTAAAAAGTATACATATAAAAATATATAAGTAAAGCATAAGTAAATACATAAAAAATGCTGTCATGATAAGATAAAGCTACCCTTTATAAGCAATCCCTTTTATATATAACTTTTTCTTAATAAATAAAATCAATTGTGTTGCCTGTTATTATAAATATGGATTGTCTTTTAATGTATAGGATATGGATTCATTTATTATATAATCGTAAATATATTATCATTTATAGATTCATAATTCATATTAATATAAAGAAATGGGGAAATGGGTATGGACTCTCAAGGCAAAATATATAATTTAATTTGGTGCTGAAGCTGATTTACTCAGGAATCTCATTCTACACTGCTTTTGCTTTTCGTGTGTGTGTGTGTGTGTGTGTGTGTGTGTGTGTGTGTGTGTGTGTGTGTGTGTGTGTGTGTGTGTGTGTGTGTGTATCTTATTATTTATTTGTTAAAACATTTTATTGAGCATCAGAACAGGAGCCCCCAGGGACTGAGAGCGACCCGTGCAGACGAGAAGTGTACGGCATAAGAGGGAATAAAGCAGGGAGGAAATGAAAACTGAGGCGCCAGAACAGAAAAAAATAAAATAAATAAATAAATAAATAAACAGATAAATAAAAAAGACGTAATTGGCAGAAACACAAGAAGCTGAAAAAGAATTTTAAAAGGTGAAAATCACAACTAATGGAGAAAATGAAGGGGGACAACTATAAGGGAAAAAGGCATGTGTAGATGAGCAAGGGCAGAGGACATTTTTTTTCTCTTTTTTCTATGAAGTGTCAGATTGATGCTTTGATATTGGAAAATTGGGAAGTCAGAGGGGGGAGGCGAGGCAAGAACTGGAAGATTCCAGCTGTTCTTCTTATCTTCACCTCCCTCCTTCCTTCACTCCCTCCTTCTCTCATTTCCTCTCCAGCCATTCACAGGATAACAGTGTCAGGTGGAAGAGGAGTCACAGGGAGACGAAGATCTGAGAAAACTGTCGCCCTCAGTTCTGCATTGAAGATGACTTGACACATGCACGCGTTTGTGTGTGTGTGTGTGTGTGTGTGTATGTACACACACAGACGCACACATTCACAGATGTTCCTCGTGGGTGTCAGTGACGACATCACAGGGTCGACGCACTAACCCAGCATGTGGCCAAAGAAATTAGGTCAGAGCGAACGATGACATGCATGCACCGACACAAATGTGAAATAAAACATAAAATCTTGCATCACTTGTTCCAACTGAGAACCCAGCAAAATGGTTTGTGTGTTTCTGGCATTATTTAAATCATTTCAGGGATTAGATGTTCATTCAGAGTGTAAATGCATTTAAGATTATGTTAACTCTCTTTGCAAACCCCTCTGCCTCGCGTCTGTCAGCAGATCTTTTCAATGTGATTCGGTTCCTTCGCACACCTTCACAACATATGTGTGTGTAAGACTGATGATTAAAATATCAGCGTTTCCCAGGAGCGACTGTGGGGCAGGGCCACAGAGGGGTTTGGCTATTTCTGAGAAGCACAACTACACATTTTCAGATCCTTCATCTTCGCTCCTTTGAGCCTCTTAATAAACTCATCGTCACACCCATCTCAAGAAACCCTCCTCTCGACACACATCAATTAAGCCAGCAAAGCCCGGCTCCGTTTCTCGGATCTGTAAATTAATCTTAAATATTCCATACTGAAACCCTTGCCCCTTAGAGAAATTTCAAGTTAGTCTACCAGGTTCGAATTTAAATATTCTTATAGTGGTCTGATTATCGCCTCTTTTTATCTTGCATTAAATCAATCAATGAAGAATAATTTATTTATCGCAGCAGGTAAAATCAATACCTGTGCAGGGTATTCCAATCCACAAGGCAGAATCATGCTTTATGGGTAACAATATTTGTGTTGTGCATACAAAACATAGTGCTTAATGGTGCATGTCCAGCTGGGTAACATCCTACAGCAGGGCTTTCAATACAGTGCCCGTCACAGAAATAGACTCCTGTGACAGAGGGTGACTGTGGCCATTGATGACATGCAAAGTATCAATCAAGTAGCAAAGCATTTGCATTACACGAAAAAAAAAAAAAAAAAATTAATCTCCCCATGATGCAACCCAGTAGCTCACTGATTATCACATCCTGAATGTGGGTGCCACTCACAATAATGCCTTCGGAAGTCACTGATTTTAAGTGCAGGTTCACATTAAATGCACTTGACTACTTAAACATGGCTGTCTTAATTCCTTTGGCTTCCTCGGGTGCATCGGGTTTCCGCCATAAATGTCAAATCTTGCACTCGACCCCCTGACCTAAGCTTTAGCAGACCAATCACTGCTTAGGAGCTCTTGAATACACCCAAACGGTCAACAGGTCCCGTTACATTACAGTTTCTGGAATGTGTTAAAATAAATAAATAAATAAAAAAGAGTGGGCTCTTTGTCCAAGTTGTCATTCTAAAATTTCAGAATTTTCCTTTTTTTGAGGGGGGGCGTCTGATGTCTTGCTCTGAGCCTGCCTAGTTTGGTTAAACCAGGAGTTTGGTTCCTGTGAAATGGCTCTGATTTTTTTCCAAATGAGCAGACATTTATTGTTGAGTATCAACAGGATAAATAATGGTTGTCAATGTGTTAAGCGCTGATAGTTAATCACCTAAAGTGTTTGTAGAAAAATAAAGTCATTTTCCGAAATTTTCGACAGCAGGTCAAATTCAACATATTGCATCTGGTAATGGAAAAGAGTCGCCACAGTGAGGTGTCAGATGAAGAGCTGCAGGCGACAGGCTGCGACGTCTCACAGATAACCTTTTCCTTGCAGTGTTGCTTATTCACAGACTTGTAAACAATTTGCAGCTAAAAAATCTGATTGCTCTTCCTCAAGAAAAGAATGAGAGCATGCCATGTATTGCCGTACTATTAAATTCGAATTATAAATGGAGGCATCACATTGGATGTTCTGTTTCCAACAAAAACTACAGGGCTTGAGACAAAACAACAGTACAATTCGATTGTTATTTGAAGTTTTAAGATCATATTGAGAAAAGTTTCGGTGAATGCAGTTAAAAAGCCATACTTTTAGATACTTAAAAGCATTTCAGTTGTGGGGGGTAACAAGAGGGCTCGTACTGCATTCAGCTGTATTTTTTGTTAATGGGTAATAACACGCTCATAGTGTTACAACACATTCTTCATGTTTTTGTGTTAGCAGCTCTATCAACCCCTCAATCCTGGCCATTCCAGGCAGATTTATAGGGTGAAAAAAAAGTCTAAAGTGCACCATAAAGTAAACACATGGGGCAAAACAATGCAGATGACGTTGACAATACATTGGTCACCATTGCAAGGCTTCTGACGGATCGAGAGCTCGATGATTTGCTTCTGGTCATCTATCAGGAGGCTAGGAGAGCTTCAAATCAATGCTAATGTTAATGAGTCATTTCTACCAGTTGCGTGAACACCCCACCTTTCGTTAATGATTGAAATGAATTTCATTGGCTTTATTAGGTGATATACTGTGTGTCAATGTCTGGTTTGCAACATACAGCGTTGATCCAGTGTGGCCGATAATGTCAATGAATGCTGGCAGGCACAAAATTTACATGTTTTCTAATCATTCCATGATGACTATTTCAGCATTAAGATAAATTACCGAAAACTTATCATTTTAATCTTATTATTCAATACTATACATTTACGCTATGCTTGGGTCATCTATTTTCTTTACACCAAGTATAGCTGATCAAAATTAGTTATGACTTGAATATAAGGCATTGCTTATTTTCCAATATATAAATATATTCTGTGGAGTTTGTTTTCAATGTTTATTGATTTTTCAAGCCCGTCATTCAACTGCAGTGTACAACTTTTTGAGATATCAGTGACATCCAGGCTGACCCCAGGTGGTGTGACAAAAATAATCACTGACAATAGCATTGGGCCTCTGTCTTATTTACATTCTTGTTAGCTGCTGTAGTTTTCAGGTAAAACAAATAAAGGAGTCAACTCGGGACAAAATAATGTCAAGGTAAATTTCCGAGGAGGCTTGTGAATGCCAGTGCCCATGTTGCTGTTGAGAATGCACAATGCTTAAAAAATAAACCAGAGGGCTTCATGCGGTTTTGATGGTGAATATCGAATCATTTGAAACTACCTCCGTCTGTGAGAGGAAGGCGGCGGTGGCCCGCTGTGTATTGCCGCTGGATTTTCCGGGCTTCTCAAACTGACCACTGATGTGATAGTGGCCTGGACCAGGAACTCCCTGATGGGATCACAGAGGGACAGAGGGGGAAAAACACACACACTTCAGTTTGTTTGTTGATGTCACGTTGCCTTTTATTTGAGATTCACGCCCATTCTGACTGTAAAGAAAGAGCAGACAGTCAAATGAGCGTGTAATTCATGATATTGTTAACCTAACTATTTTGCAAAAACAAAGAAAAGGAAGTGCATCAAATATAAAACAGAGCTTAGGACAATCCTGAAAGACACAGGAGGCTGAACTGCAAATGTGTTCATCCACTTAAATACAATTCTGAAAGAACACGCGCCAGCCCGAGAACATCACTTCAGTGCAATGCTGAGTGTGTAGCGAGCTGAGTGGACTCATCCCACCCTAATCTAAAATCCAGGAATATGGGGTATATTCTGCAACCTGACCGCAATGCCAAAGACCCGAGCTCTTTACTATGTCGGACAGCACATTCTGAGCCATACTGATGATACTCCATCATACACTGTAAATAGAAATCCAGCTAAAACCACTAGACCTTACACGGATGCTGACAATAAGAAGGAAATCTATTCCCACGCTCGTGATGAATTCAGCCAGGATTTTTTTTTATGCTTGGGGTAAACCCAATGGGTGGTTTAACTGCATGTGCAGTAAAATCCTGTTGATTTCTTAATCATGATGAATTTCAGCATGTGTTCCTGGGGCTCAATGTCCTGTCATAAAACACTGCTAAGGAACAAACATCTTTTTTCCCCTGTGAATATGACATATGTTATGTGGGTAAATAAAAACCTTCCACCGAGTTTGTTTGTTTTTTTTAGCATCTGCACTCTGACAGTTGAGTGCGAGAACACACATTTTGATTGTTGCAGCTGTGACAGAGCTTTTGTTGTGACAGTTACGGCCAATACACAAAAAGTCAAGAGTCCCTGCATGCACAGCTGCACCCTCTGAGCTCAAAAATGAAACTGGAAAGGTGCTACCAGGTCAGATTATTTGAGTCGGATTGCAATAATCTCAGATCATGAAACTTCTAGCTGTCCTTGTAGGATTGCAATTCATTAAACAGCGTTGGCTACCAAATGATGGCTTTCCGCAATAATGAATCGATTGTTAGGGATTTGCTGGGCATGGCTATTTTTGTCCAGGGTAGGAGCAGGTAATGTAAGCAATAACGACAAGCGAAAGCACAATATGGACAGTAAATGGAAAATGAGGAAAAGATGGGGAGGCATTTGTTGCAAAGCTGAGAGAGATATGGAAAAACACTCACAGCCTCCCAGCATCTAAAAATAACCAGGTGTTGCATACGTTACAGCAACCATAATAATGGTGTTACATGAAGTTGACATCATTTTGAGCAAGAGTGGATAGTAAAGCATCATTTCCACGCCATAAAAATCAGGTGGCACAGTAATAAAACCCATCCCGTTTTTATTTTGATTCGAGGGATACCCAAATTAATGGCCTCTTTAAGGGGTTTGCTCAGTGTCTGCCCTTTCCCTGTCAGAATGTCTGCTTAACAAAAAAAAACCTACACAAAGACTCTTAAACTCTATGGGACACCAACTGCCCCAAGTCATTAGGGCCAGACTGTCTGCTGATCTCTAGGAAGTAAAGGTGTTTGTCCTGAGTGTCCCCACTGTGGGTAATGACCCATCTGGTCTTTGTGTGTGTGTGTGTGTGTGTGTGTGTGTGTGTGTGTGTGTGTGTGTGTGTGTGTGTGTGTGTGTGTGTGTGTGTGTGTGTGTGTGTGTGTGTGTACGCA